>JAWWEW010000033.1:13225898-13268118 GCA_035583185.1 Anabacerthia variegaticeps | reverse complement strand
CCTTCCCTTCCCTTCCCTTCCCTTCCCTTCCCTTCCCTTCCCTTCCCTTCCCTTCCCTTCCCTTCCCTTCCCTTTTTCCTTATTTTCCTTCTTTCTTTCCTTCCTCTTTCCTTCCTCTTTCCTTCTTTTATCTTTATTTTCCTTTTCTCTTTCCTCTTTCTTTCCTACTTCCTCTTTCCTTTTTCTTCTTTCTTCTTTCCTTTCTCCTTCTCTGTCTCTTCTCTCTCCTCTCTGTCTTTTCCTTTTTTCATCCTTTTTTCTTCATTCATTTCGTTTTCTTTCTCCTTTTTCCCTTTCTCTGCCCTCTCAGGATCCACGTTCCACAGTTTGTATGTGAGGTCCAGGCAGAGGCTGTCAGGTCACCCTGTGCCCCAGGTGTCACCAACCAGGCCAGTCTGTCACTCACACCCTCAGTCCTCTGTGTTTCCTGGCATTGGTGGAACACAGGGGTCTTTTTGGTGCTTTCAGCCCCCCTGCCTGGGGAGGAGGTGCCACCTGCAAGGGCCCTCATAGTCAGTGTCCCCAGCACGATTCGGCTGCGGAGCTGCTGGAGCAGAGGCTTTTCCTTAATGAGCTGGTGCCGGTTTGCTCGCTAATGACATGGAGCGGTGCCATCTCCAGACAATTAAGTCATGTTGTCCCAGTCTCTAATAAGGGCACGGAGAAAGCCAGGCATGGAATGCCGTGTGATGGCACGTGCTTGGGCACGGAGCGGGGCTGTGTCGAGGCACCCACCGAAACCCTGCGAGGGCCATTGACCCGTCCCACTGCCACCCATGGAACTGCCTCTTCCTCCTCCTCCTCCTCCCCCTCCCCAAGAGGGCTGAGACCCCCACAGGACATTGTCCCCATCGTACCCCCCACACTTGGTGAGGACACAGGGCCATGTGACACCCACCTTCACTTGTGCAATGGCGTGTGTTCGCTAATTAGCAGAATCTGGCAATGCGCACCATTCTCCCCCGTCATTAATTATTATTAATTATTTGTTATGCAAATAGGGTTGAGGAGCACAGCGCTGAAGGCAACACAAACAAAAACAGTCCCGGGCCCAGGCATTTATGTAACAACAGGCGAGTGGGTACTGCAGGAGCCCCTGGAGCCATCCAGCCTCCACACACTGTCCCCTGTGTAGGGTCCCCCGGGAGCTGGGGACACGTCGATGGCATCAATGGTGATGGGCACTGCAGGGCTGCTGCTGGAGGGAACTGCAGGGGGGAAGGATGTGGGATGTAATGAGGAAAATGCTGCTTTTTAGGGTCCTGGGGGATGAGGGTATTGGGAGGGGTGCAAGGGTGGAGGTGAGGTTTGTTGGTGATGGGTGGCTGAGGCAGGTGCTGCTGGCAGAGGTGGGAAAGTGATCACTGTGTGTTGTGGGTGCTGGTGGTGTCCTGTTTGACCCCTTTCCCTGTGGTCTGTCCCTAGGAATGTTGTCTGGGGAGAAGTCGGGATGTTTCACCAAAGCTCTTACAATAAGTGGCAGTTTCCTCTCTCCACCCTCCCATGTGGAGTGTGGATGGGGCTGGGACGCCTCTGCCTGGTGCTGATGGTCCCATGACATTATTTTGGTGCTCCCCACCCTCCCTTTCCCCTCCATCCAGGGCTTTCTTCTTCGTCCATGGCTCCCTTCCCCTTGCATGCCTCTGATCTCACCATCGACCCCAAATGCAGCCACCCATCACATCCCTGGGACATAGACCAGTAACACCAGTGGCACCATGCCACAGGAACAGAGGCTGGCAACAGCAGGGCCCTACCCAAGCCCTGCTTGAGCAGTGGGAAAGGGAACTGAGAAAAAATGGAAATTAAGGAGAGGAAAGAATTAATAAGGATCCTGCCTCGACCACAATGGCTTTGTTTCAGGAGAGCTGATACCACACGCTGGCTAACACCGCTCCTCAGAGGGTTTTGGGAAGCAGAGAGGTTTTGGCAATGCCCAGGTGCAGTTTTGGTGTGCTGCGGATGCAAATATGTGTTGGAGCTGGATTTGGTCCCTGCCCAGCCACTGATGTCCCCGGTGTGCTGTCACTGTCCCCAGCCAAGCACTGCACCATGAGGCAGCCATCATCACAAAGCAGACTCCTGGCAGAAAGGAGATCTGTTCTCACAAGGGGATGCCTGTGCTGCTGGGTGCCATTGTGGGGGCAAGCCCTGGAGCACCAGACATCCTGGCTGGAGGGCTGCTGGATCCCCCTGTGTAGGGAATCACCCTACAGTGTCTTTATAGCACACCCTGACTACACCAAGCACAGGACAACCCCTGTGCTTGTAACAATCCCTGCCTCCATACCCCAACCTCCATGTGGATCACCTGTACGTCCCTCCCCAGCCCTGGTCTTGTTTGCTTTTTGCACTTACTAGATCCCCAAATCACTATCCCATAGGACTTGCTGCTGTATTCCCTCCATCCTGGGGTACTTTCTCTATAGGGGAACATTTGTTTGGGGCATTCCCAGCAGGGAAGGGAGAGAAGCAGCACTTTGCACAGGCTGTGCTCAGAGCTGCAGCGACGTCCCGACAAAGCTCTCCCATTATTCCCGTGCCTGATGTCCGTGGGGAGTTCATCCTCTTTTCTTCCTTCTCTGCTGCAGGAGTCAGCTCTGGCTGCTGCCAGGGTTATCTCCATCCTCCAGCTTGCGGCACGCTCTGCTGGTTCCCCATCCCTCCGAGGGCTGGGGCTTGACCCCAGCCAGGCAGCACATGCTCCTATGGAGGAGGACGATGGCTTTATTTTCCCATCACCGATAATGGGTTTGGAGATAAAATCTGGAGAAAAACTGGGGACTCATGGAGCTTCCCTGCCTGCTGCCTGGGCACTGGTGCATGCTCCCTGCCCCATCCTGAGCCCAAGCCTGGGCTGGTGGCTGCAGGCAGGGCTGAAGCCAGATGCCTGTTTCTAATAAAGCTCAGCTCCTGCCGTGAGCCGCGCTCATCCTCGCCCGCTCCAGATGATAACGGCGGGGATGCCGCCGCTGGACAGACCTCGTGGTACGTGTGGAAAGCAGCTGAAGGTGAAAGGACCTTGCATCTGTGCACCAGTCCAGATCTGTGGAACGAGGATGCCCTAAGGTGCTTGTTGCCCAAGAGCTGTCCCCCATGGGGGGTTCCCAGGGGTTTGGGGGTCCGGAGGCGCAGGCGGAGGGTCGGGACGCTCCGTGGAGCACGGCAGGAAGGAAACATTCAGCGAGGACACAGCCAGAACTGCGTGCATGTCCTTACATATGTGCTATTTTCAGCTTGACGGGGAGCAGGCCAAGTTCTCCAACAGATTGAGTTTGGAGTTGAAATCCTCCTCTCCTCCTCCCTGCTGCCCAGCACCCACTGCCTGCAGGCACGGAGAGTCCGAGGGAGCCCAGGGCACCTCGCTCTGCCCCCCAGGCAGTCCGTATTCCCAATGGGAGTTCCATGTACTGTCCCAATGGTGCTGTTGCCCAAGCCCCCAGCTCGTAGGAAGCCCATAGGATCTGTCTCTGCTCAGGAGGGCAGCAGCTCCAGCTTCTCACCTCCCCATTTTGGGCTGGTCCAGACACCAGCCCCAGCATCCTCCCAAATCCGTCCCCTCTCTGGACCAGTAGCACACTCCCATCCGCTCTCTCTTAGCCTTGTTTTCCAAGCAGAAAATATCCCTCCTTCCTCCTCTCCCCAAATCCCCTCTCCTGTCACCTTCCCTCACCCTCAGCACTGTGACCCTTCCAGAAGTGCAGCTGCTTTTGCAGCCGTGTCCTTGCCCTGCTTGAAATGCAGGAAAGAAATCCATGTGCAACTTACTGTCTCGGCACCCTGTAATCATTTTGTCAGCCAAAAAGCACTTTTGTCAAACCCCCACAGGCAAACCAAGAGGGGATGGACTGGGGAGAGGCACCTGACACCACTCTCTCCTTTTCTCCCCCTTTTTCCATCCTGGGTTTTGCTTTACAGGTGGGACAAGCATTGGGTTTTTCTCTCCTTTCCCTCTCTGCATGTTTCAGCAACTGTCCAGAGAGAGTGAAAGGAATAAGGAGAACATTGCAGGAGAGCAGTAAGTCTGGAGAAAATGTGTTGCCAGAGGCTGGGTTTGCTCCACAAAGTGCAATTATGCAATGGGAGGAGAAAGCTGTTAGGCTGGAGAGGGGTTTCCAGCCAGGGCTAATGGAGCTCCAGGCTTGGTCACCTAGGATGGCCCCAAAGCGTCCTTGGCCCTTTTTGGGTGCTGGAGGGCACTAAATGGCTCCTTCTGTCCTGCACATGAGGTCCTACAGTGGGAGGTTGATGTTCTTAGTTTGCTCCTTCCTGAAAGCATCAAACAGGGTGGCAGCAGCTGCTTGGCCCAATCCTGGGAGCCCAAACCTTCCTCCAGGGCCAAGTCCCTAAAGGAAACATGGTTCTCTTCAATGTCAGCTCTCCTGTTCTGGCTCTGGGAGAGTGGGGTGTCCCTTTCCTGGTGCCTTCTGCATCCCTTCACAGCAGTGGGTGACACCAGCCCTTGTCCTCCAGGAAAAGAGTGGAGACAGTTAACTTTGTCATTCCATACGGCCTCAGGCCTGATGGGTTTCCCAGGGACAGGCGGATGGTGTTAGGGGGGACAGGCTCTACTTTGAGTATGGGGACCTCTGAATTTGGCACCACAATCTGGGAATGTGGCTCTTCCCTCCCTGCTTTTCCTCTGGCTGGCACTTGCCCGAGCACTGGGGCGAGCTGCTTTTGCCAGCTGCGTCACACGAGCACCACAGGGAGTTTGCACAGAGCGGATCCATTCTCCCTAACCTTTCCACTAATGAGGAAGCAAATGCCTGGGATGGCTGCAGTGCTGGAAAGTTGGAGCCATCACAGCCTGACAGCCCCATGACCCTGCCCACAGCCCCATCTTCCTTTCCATGCCCTTGTGTGATGTTTTGGGGTGCAAAGAGGAGCTGGGAACGAGATGCTCCATGGAATTCTTGTGTCTAGGCAGGTACCATTGAGTGGAAAAATGATGCGCCATAAAGCAAAGCGCTCGTCGAGCCTCGCCTAATGAGCAGGCGGTCACTAACTCTGCCTGAAGGGTTTGCAGGTCTCCAACACAGAAAAAAGATCCCCAAAACCCACTTGCAAACGCTGCTCATCTAATTAGGGTATGAGGAAAGGCTCATCCATCCTTATGTGTCCACTGTGTCCTCATCTGTGCACGTGAATTCCGCGCCATCAAACACTCCCAGCCCGAGTCGCAGCGAGACGCTCCCGGTCCGGAGACAGGTCCTTAAATCATCCCCGAGCTCTGGGGAAACTGCAGACAGCTCGAGAGCGGAAAATGAAAAGGCAAAATGTTGCTCCTGGAGCTCTTGCCCTGAATTATTTGCTCAGCTTTAATAATAAGTTACACGCAAGCAAAACTGAAGCCGCTCAGATGGTTTTCTGGGGAAAACCAGTCCAGTGGGTGCTGTGGTGTCGGGTCCCCAGCTCCTCCAGCACCCTTGGGCTCCAGGAAGGTGGGCTGGGAAAAGAGAGAAAAAATAAACCCTTCTTAATGCATTTTTATGTGGTATCCAGATGCAGCAGCTGGGATTGAAGCTTTTCATCGATTTTTCTGGAGCTGGAGGGGACAGCAGTGGTGGGGATGACCCTTCTCTGTCCCCTCTCTGCTGGTCCCATCGCTTCCATGAGTGAATACCTGGTGGAAATCAGCAGGGAAAACTCTGGGCTGTTTCCCTGCCTTATTCTAGGCCAGTTTGACTAAATCTAGCTCGTTTAGGATGAATCACTCCAGCACTGCTGGTTGTGACCTGCTGGCCACTGTGCTTGCCGAGCTCCTGCAATTCTTCTTTTATTGATGAAAATGAGAAGTTGCTTCTCCTGCCCTTTTCTCTGGGATCACAGATTGCAAAGAATGATTGCCTTAAACACAGGCTATTTCCCAGCTTTCTGGGGATGGGATCGCTGGATGTTCAATGCTGGCGGCACCAGGAGCCAGGCCTGAGCTGTGTTAACACAGTTCAACAGGCATCTTAATTTAGCCCTCTGTAATTTAACTCTCCTTAATTTAACTCTCCCCTTTCTCATCTTGATCTTTTTTAATGGTGCAAAGTGGATGAGGTCTTGCTACCTGGATCCTGCTCCACTGAGCTGAGCTGGGTCCCATTTTCTCTTCGGCGGTGTCACACAGAGCACGAGGAGCTGTTTGCACCAAGTGCCTGTAGCCTAACACATCTCCCTGGATTTATTGGCTTCTCTTTGCTGCTTTTTCTCCTGTTTCCTTTCCATGGGGTTATTTATAGCTAGGCCAACTCTGCTCCCATCATTCTCCCACCCCGACCTCCCCAGGTGTTGCCTTGAGGAGTCAGGTAGCTTGTTCCCAGTGAAGGATGCTGTCAGGGCTTAGCCCAAGGGCACAGGTATAAAACTTCCTGCAGGAACAATTTGCTGCAGAAATGATGCTGAACCAGCCAAATTGGATGGTTTCAGGGGATCAACCAGGACTGCACTGAGATGATCTCACCCGCTTGCTTCCCGCCTGATCCCGTTGCTTGTGTAACTCAAACATGTTTTGCAAGGAAAATCCAACCTGACAATCTTTTACCCTCTGGACTGAACCAGGACCTGATTTTGGCATTTCTGGCAATGCCAAAGTATCATTTTTGCCCCCAACTTCTTCTCTGCGAGACTCCTGTAACAGCCACAAGTAGTTTGCTGACACCAAGCTGTGTCCCCCAAGACAGTGGAGGGTCTGGACATGTGGTTCAAGGGCATGTAGGTGTGGCACTTGGGGACATGGATTAGTGATGGGCTTGGCAGTGCTGGGTTAATAGTTGTACTGGATGTTCTTAGGGATCTTTTTCCACCTTAATGATTCCATGTGGTGCAGGACGGCAGAGAGGTCTCCAGGAAACCAATGAGTGGCTCTGCAGCTCCCTGGCTGCCAGCAGGATCCAGCAAACTTCACCCCAAACTGAAAATGTGCTTTCAGGGTAAAAAAAATAAAAATAAAAAAAAAACCACAACAAAAAAATCAGTAGCTGTGAACCCATCTATGTCTGCAGCCTGGCACAGCAGGGACAAGCCACTAGAGCACCTATGCTGGGGAGCTGAGAGAGGTGGCACGAGCCTTCCTCCTCCCTTCCTCCCCCTTGGAGAGGAATGTCCTGTTTCTCTTGAGAACAACATATCTGCTTGGCATCTCTCTCTCTGGAAGCTTTGATTTCTTTTCCAACTGTGGCTCTCCAGCCTCAGCAGCATGTCTTGGATATTTTTCTCCCCGCGGTCCCCCTCCTGTTGATCCCAGGGGGAAAGCTGGTTGGAAACCTCTCCAGCAGCCCTGGCCGAAGGAGAAGGAGGGCTGGGGGCAGCGAGTTGCCAGTTCATTTGTTTTCCTTGATGGGGCTTCAAAAAAGTGATGGGCTGATGAGTTTTGTGTCTCAGGGGGGCAATTTCCCTGGCAGCATCCAAGTTGTGTCACCTCTCTGCTTGGCTCTGTGACGACAGTGTTGATTTGAATTCTTCCAACTTAAGACTGATTTAAATGATGGTGAAGTTGGGGGGTGGCGTGTGGGAGTAGAGCACTGAGCGCTATTCTTTCTCGGTTGTCATATGCCTCCATAAAGACTTCTGCCTTGGGGATTTGCATAGATCCATGGTCCAGATTGTGCTACAAAACCCACCGGTGGTCTGCAAAGCTATGGCAACGGCTTCTACGCTGGCTCCTGAGGCAGATGAAGCTGGAAAGTTTAGGTGTGTTTACAAGTCTTATGCCATGGTCGTTGCTTTTTGGTTTGGGAGCTGCAGGTGGGGCTTGGAGTGCAGCTGGGAGACCCCTCTCCGCTCCTGACTCACAGTGTTCCCTCTTCTCTACAGCCCCATCCCCTGGGAAATGTCCAGCTCCTATTCTATTCTATTCTATTCTATTCTATTCTATTCTATTCTATTCTATTCTATTCTATTCTATTCTATTTCTAATTCTAATTCTAATTCTAATTCTAATTCTATTCTAATTCTATCCTATCCCATCCCATCCCATCCCATCCCATCCCATCCCATCCCATTCTTCTCCATCATGTGCTGCTTTGCTGAGTGCTCCCAGTCTTGAACTCCAGACCACTCTAATTTGATGGTGAGATGGTGGAGTCAGGAAAAAAAACCCCATTCTCAATGTTTTCATGAAAAATAGGTGTTTGGGTAATGACCTCATGGGGAGGGAGGCTGCAGAGCCAGCCAGTCTCCTAGCAGTGAAACCGCAGGAGGCAAAGGAGTGGGATTGTGCAAATGTCCCAGTCACAGGGAAAGCTTAATTCGGTGGTTGTAATCGCTGAGGACACGCACATCTGTAGGGAAGCAGGCTCCCTTCCTCACGCTGCTCCCAGAAGGGCTTGTTTGTTTAATTTTATCTCGCCGAGAAAATTATAAAAGGAAAAAAAAAACCACTCAACCACCACTCTGTGGTTTTCTCAGCTGCAGCACAAAACCAGCAGAGCCCAGAGAGCGCCGGGAGTGAAGCCCTCGCCTGAGCCCAGGTATTTCCACGGGGAACAGGGGCAGCGAGGGGCTGTGTGACCCCCCCCCCCCCCTATGCTCTGCCAAGACCCTCTGCCTGTCTGTGGGGCCGGGCTGGCTGTAGGAACCATCAGAGCTGGACAAATCTGGATGTTGTGCCCACCACTCTTCTCTCCCACCCCGTGCTGCCAAACCCCACTGCCCAGGGCAGCTGTATCCAGAGCACAGGCAGATATTTGCACTTTGAAAGGCTGCAGGAGGATGGTGGTCTCTCTGGGGTCCCCAGCACAGCAGCCTGGCTTGTCCAGGTGCCAGCAATGCACTTTTTAACCGGGCAGAGCGGGCAAGGTTGGATTTTGGGGCAAAGAGTTGAGATCTTTGCGATGGTTGATGCTTTACAAGCTGCCACGTGAACCCCGCCGCGGTGACGGACGACGGGGCAGCGCTTGTGCTCTGCTTTCGGCTCATTTTCTCCGCTGTCATTAGTTTAAATTTCCGAGGGAGCCTGGGCTTTGGCATCAGACGCTGACATCCTTTAATTTAACAAATGTGAAAACGGGACCTTTTCCAAGCGGAGTGATTAGGAGCATCCCGCGCCGTTCCGCAGCCGCGGTGCCGGGCGCTGGCCGGGCTCTGTCACCGCCACCCCGCTCTGTCACCGCGCCGGCGGGGCTGCGGCTGAGACCTCCCACACTCGTCACACGAGTGTGACAGCCCGTCATCCCCGTCCCTGCCCGCCGCTCCGCGCCGTCGGGAGCCCCCGACGGTCCCGGCTGGCGGGGAGCACAAAGGGGCGCGGGGCTGGATGCGGGAGGGCAGCGAGCAGGGCTGAGCGATGGGGCCGTGCCCCCCGTGGCACCCCCCGTGACCCCCGTGGAAATCCCGTCCCCCCTTTGCCCTGACAAAGGCCCTTCTCCGCCCCCGGGTTTGCGCAGGATGGCGCGTGTCCCCCCTAAGCTGCTTAATGAGGGCTAAGAAGCTAACGGGCTTATTTCCAGCAATGATTTCCACAGCTCTGCAGGTGGCCCTGCAAGCGGCGGGGCCCCGGGACCATCCTGCCCCTATGCCCACCAGCCAGCCTGGGGTGCCGTGAGCTTGTCGGTGCTCAGCCGGCTGCCTGAGTCAAACCTGTGGTTGTTTGCAGGGTGTTTGAGCACCGCGTTACAAAGATCCGGGCCGTGGTTTAGGTAGGGGAGTGGAGGAGGGGGTGGCATCCCTATGGATACATCACCCCCCCGCCCTGGTCCCTCTCACTCTGCCTCCAGAGCATCTCTGCAGCATCCCTGGGCGGTCGCCTGGAGACGGCCACGGCGGGTTGCCACAGCGACAGAGCCTTTGCTCAGCATCCCTCCAACTCTGCAGCCTTGGCCGAAGTTGGGAGAGAGAAAAATACCCCGGGGAAGGGACAGCACCCTCCCCTGGGGTGGCAGCCGCAGGGCTGGGGGAGCTGAGGCACAGCTGGTAGATTTGGAGGCACCTGCGAGGCGATGGAGAAGGGTTTGGAAGCTGCCTGTGTGTGTGACAGGGTAGAAAGTGGTGGAAATGGGGCTGGTGGAGGGCAGGGGGTACCTGCAGCCGCTGGGGATGGGGGTCAGCACTTTGTGGGGTGCAGGTGCTGGTGCAGCACCTGCTCTGCATGAGTCCTCCCAGCAGCAGCAGCAGATATTCACCATGGCAATGTCAGCTGTGTTCAGGTTGTCATCTGTCATGACATCCAGCACGTGCTGGGATGGGCTGGAGGGGTGTGGGCACCCCGGGGGATCAGCCACCCAGAACCCAGACAGAAACGTGGGGTCCCCTACACACGCAGGGTGGGGGGAGTGGCCACAAAGCCAGCAGGTCCCTCTGGGATGGGGTCCCACAGAGTGATGCGGTGGCACAAGGACCTTGGGGACCTGCTGCGGTGAGGGAGAGGAGGGTGAAGCCCTTTGGGGTGACAGTGGCAGTGGTGACCCCCCCCCAGCCCCACCATGAAGGGCTCCCCCCCATCCCAGACCTATAATTATAGACGATGTCCGTGGAGGGCGAGGAGAGGTTACGTAACTTCGGCGTTTGGAAAATTCTTTCTGCTCCCTTATCGGCTTTATAAATATCTCGAACTGGGGCCAGGCCAGGCTGGGGGGAAGGCGATGACAAGGGCTGCAGCTGGTCCCCACGCTCGGGCCCATCCATCCACCATGCCTCAGTTTCCCCCTCTCTATGGACAAAAGCATTCCAGCTTCATCCCCCTGCTGTGCTAAGGGGAGAGCTCCTTGCTCTCACTGGGTGTTTTCCCCCTTCAGCAGAAAAAGAGAGTGATTTTTCTTTCTCCCCTGCAAAAGGCTTGAAGGAGGTTTTGGGTCATGGCTGTCACGGTCCTGGCAAAGTCCTGCCTTGCCCTAACCTAGTCACATCCTGCAGATTTGAATTTGTTGTGTCCTTCTGACTGGCCTTTCATGTCCTAAAAATCCGTGGGTGGACACTGTGCGGTACCTTAGCTGCTGTTTTCCCAGCAAGGATGCTCACCCTGCTCCCCTGCTCTGCCCAGCACCATCCCAGCCCTCCCGACCCCTCGCCATCGGCACAGCCCAGCCAGGGGATGGTGGGATGCTGGTGTATCACTGGTGCCCACTGCAGGGGGTCCAGGGTTTGAGGGGGGGGCTGGAGCAGGTCTCCCCACTCACGTGCACTTGCATTTACGCCACTTGCAGAGTTCTGTCCCTGCGGGGATGTCGGAGGGCGGCCGGGGCCGTGTCGATAGGAGCACGCACAGCACACACAGCCAAGGGCGGCTGGGCCGGTGTTGTGTAACATTCCGTGCAGCTCTCCATGGGGGGCATGTCACCGTGTCCCATCCTCCCCAGTGCCACCAGACCTGGCTCCTGCCCTGGCCGCAGTGTCCCTGTGCTCCGTGCCCACCCGTTGGCACCACAGCCACCCAGGATGCTGCGTGACATCGGGCTTTACCCCTCCAAGGGATGCTGGTGGGCAGGACTGGGACCCCAGTGGGGTCTGCAGTCTGTCATCGCTGGCAGCAGCCTGTCACCATCTTTACCTCCCAAAACCTTCCCTTGACAGCATTTGGGTTTGGCTTGCTGGTGCCCTTCTCCTCGTCGCCCCATGTGTGCATGCACAGGAGTGCCTGGGCTCGCCAACGCCAGGCTTTGCAATTGCCTTGTTCGTTGTAGGGTTGCCCAAGGACACATGTGGGGGTTGTTATTTTAGGGCTGGCCAAAAAAGAAATAGGGATCCCTTCGTTGCTGTTGTGATCCTGCAGTGCGTGCCTGAGTGAGCCATGCGTCAGTGATCTGTGCAGTGCAAAGGAGCAGGGAGGGGGGAACACAAGCAGATGTGCACCAAACCTTGATCATTTAAAAATGACCTTTTAAATGCCTTAAATGCCCAGGCCTCTGCCCCCAGGGTCTGTGGTTGCTGGGCCCCTTAATGAAGTGATGCATGAGAGCACTCGAGGCTGGGGCACAGAAATAATGAGTTATTTTAGGGATCTCAGTGTCTGTCTGACAGGTACCCTCATGGCCACCTCCACTTGAACTGGGCTTCCCAAGTGAGGTGGGTGGCCTAGGAGGGACAGTGGGTGCCCTGAGTGGTGGCATTGGTGAGTCCTGCTGGACCTCACCCCCAGGCTGTGGGGTACCAGCCTCGGTAGATGCTGACATCAGGCAGAGATTTGACTTCTTGCTGCCAAGGCCGGGCTCAGAGGGCACCCAGGGCTGGTACCCACAGGCAGGGAATGATGGAGGATTAATTGAGTCTCTGATCTCTGACGGCGAGAGGGGACAGGGAGCAATGAGCCCCCCCGGCATTACACAACGCCTGTGCTAAATCTTCACTGCAGCAGATGAAGACGGTCCCCAAAATACCCTGCCCTGCCTTTGCTGCCCTTGTAGCTCCTTGGGTTTGGGGCCATGCCTGAAGTCTGGGGCTGTCCAGCTCTCCAGTGACATGGGGGACGAGTGGAAAGGGCAGAAATATGGGACCAGAAACCTGGTACCCCCTGGAAAAGAGATCTCCAAGCAGTCTCCACTTGAGCAATGAGAGCACTAAAGGGAGCCCTTGCAGGATTTAAAAAACATGAAAACTCATGAACTGGTGCAGGCAGAGCCATGAGCTGGAGGAAAACTAGTAGCAGCAGAGCAGTGCAAAGGCCTCTTTTGAAGATGCTGGGCAGCACCACATGCATGCCAGGGGAGTTTGACAGCCCCAACAGGAAAGGAGGGGGATGTTTGTTCCTCTCCTGAGAAATGCTTGAAATGGGATTTATGTCACAGCCATCATTAAATAACAGGAACAAGGTGATTTTGCCTAGGAACACCAACTATCTGGTCCCACCATCCAATCCCCCAGGTTTGAATGTGTCTCATGCTTCTGGATGGGTCCTTCACATCCCAAAAGCCCCTGAAATCCCCTTCAAGCTTATTCTGTTCCAATCACCTGAGATCACTAAGGCATCTTGGGCTTCCTACCTCTCTCGCACTGCCATTTCCCTCCCTACCCCTTGGAAATACCACCGAAGGAGCACATTTGCCTGGCTGGTGGTGGCTCCCCACAGCCCCAGCCGAGGTGTCAGCTCCTGTACATGTAGGGGAAGAAGTGAGACTGTAATCTGAGCTCGGGAGAAATTAGCCACGACAGCAGCAAAGTCCCCAGTCCCTCGTTCAGCCACCGGCATCGGGCTCAGCATCTGCAGCTCTTGCTGAGATCAAGGGGTAAGTAGAGCCAGGAGGATGGCTCTTCCCCACCATGGCATGTCCTTCCTCCTCATCGCCTTCCTGATGGGGTCAGCAGGGAGGTTTAGAGCTCTGCTGACACCTTAGCCCATGGTGATGCCAAAGGGCACTGGAAACACGGGGCTTCAGGGGTGGGAATGGCAGCTTTACCCTGGCAGGGACATGGAGTCAGGATAATTGCCTGGGAGAGAGGAACATGGGCGGTATTTCTCACCAGGAGTTGAGCAATTGCTAATGCTTGGATGAAGCAGGAATAATAGTGGGTTTAAAGCCCCCAAAAGAGTGGAGGGTACCAATGAGGTGTTGATGGCTCAGCCTTCCTTGTATCCCATCTCCCCTTGCTGGAAGGGACCTGTGTACCCTGAGCTGGTTCTCGTGGTCAACCTGCTTTTTTCCATGTTGGTTCCCGGCTGGAATTCCACCACGGGGAGAGCAGTGCTGAGTGCCTTGGCATTGCTCTCCCCCAGCTCACAGCTCTGGCTGGCACCTCCATCACTCCCAACCTGCCGTTGTGCCTTCAGGATAAACATTTCCTGGGTGTTGCCTCTGCCCACACACACAATTTCCCTCGAGCAGGAGACACAGCTCCTGGAGTAGGGGGTTTGTGTCGGGTGAGAGCAAGGGAAAACCCGCCTTGGGAGTAATGGGTTTTGGGAAAGACACTCGTCCTGTTGCAGGTTGAATGAGGCTGGATAGGTCCAGATTCATCATCTTTTGCCTCTGATCCTAAGGTGTGAGAGAGCTCTTGAAATAATCCATGCCTGTGATATCCCAGGGATGCTCCCAAGCACTGCCCTGGTGTTACCTTCAGGATAGGAGCCCCTCAGCACTGCAGTCCTCAGCTCATCTCCATCTGCCTGGGGATAAAATCCCCTTGGAGGCATTTGCCCTTTCTGTCCTGCTTTTCCCTTTCTTCCCACGGTGGTTTTTAGCAGCTGAGTGCTCCTGTCTTGGTCAGGGCCAGGGCTGGGGCAGGGTTGTTTCCTATCCCTGAAACCTCTTGGCATGTTCTGGATGGGAACCTGCCATTCCCAATGGAAATCCATGTCCTTGCAGAGGCCCCAGTAGTGACAGACAGGAGCATGGTTGGCTGATTCCAGCTCTGCCATCATCTGCCTCAGCCCCATCACTGGGGAAGGTTTGGGGCTGGTGCTGGAGCCCAGTATGGATTCAGATTTGGGAGCATTCAGGAGGAACCAGGGCCATGTACGGAGGTGCCCCAAGGTCACCCACCCATCTGAGAACACTCTGTCCCACATGGCCCAGGGATGGAGACTTTTGGGAGGGAGGCACCCACCACAGTGTGGGCAGGGAACAGGACTTTCTTGGGGACTTATGGCACCCTGGGCAGAGCCAAGCTGGGTGATATTTCACTTCAATGCTCCAGACACCTCCCAGCCATGAATCCCATCTGGGAGGGCTCCTCTTCACCCTCTGACCCAGCACCAACCATCCCCATCACTGAAGCCCCAACCACACCAGCTCTGGGAGGCTCCCAGGACACTGATTACCATGGCAGGACATGGGGAGCAGGGACAGGGCATTGCCACTGCACAACCTCAATTCCTGGGGCTGCAGGAGCAGACCCCTGACATCCTGTGGGACAAATCCTGCTGGGTGCAGGGTCCGGAGCATCAGCAGGCTGGGAAACCTCCCCTCCCCCTCACTAAATCCCCTCCCCGGCGCAGGACAGTAGGTTACGGGACTCGACCAGAGGTTGGATTTAAGGAGATTACAATTTCTCCCCCAGGATAATCTAGAAATTCAATTAAAACTCTCTGTCTCTCTGCCGGGCTGCAGCAGGGCCACGGGGCACCCTGTGCCCTGCAGCCATGGCCGGGGAGCGCTGGGGAGACCCCCCAGGGCACACACCAGGTAAGGGATGACCCCCTTCTCCGGGATCCGGCCAGAGAACCCCCTGCCTGGGGAGTGGCTGGGGCTCTGCCCCTTCCCAGGGTGATTCCCTGGGATATTAACACCCATCCTCTGAGCCAGGGCAGCTGAGGGGGTGGCAGGGAGGGGTATGGGGGTACCCCAGAATTTTGGGATAGAGCAATCTGGCTGCATCCCCCGGGATTTTGGGGCATCCTTCGGCAGCCCCTGGTGCAGGTGGTCCCTGCCAAAGCCTGCGCCCTCCCCTCACCCTCATCCTTAACCCCAGCCATGTCCTGCTGTCTGGCCGTATGGATTGGAGCAGATGGAAGAACAGCCAGTGTCTCCCAGGCTGGTGAGATGGGATTTCAGGACCTGGGGGGTTGCAGGACTGGCTGCGGGTTGGGATGACTGTGGGTGGTGCAGTTTCCTGGCACCTCTGGCACTGCAGCTGGGCAGGAGGGGCATCACCTGGGAGCAGTGGGGGCATTGGGGTGGATGTGCAGCCCTGGGGTCCCGTCACTGCGGGGTGTGGGTGCAGGAGCAGGGCCAGGTGCCAGAGCTGGAATAGACATGGAAGCAGCCACACCAGAATGCTCAGTCCTCTCATCCTGCCATGGAGCTGGGGATCAACTCTGTGCTCAGTGCAGCCTTTGAAAGGATCTTTCCCAGGATCTCCCTGATCCAGGGCACATTTTTCAGGAGTTTTAGGGTGCTTAAGCACAAGCCTGTCACTCTGCAGAGGCCACCTGGCCCCAGCAGTGGTGAACACACATGGCCCTTTTTTTTTTGCTCCCATGCCCGTGGCATCCACACGTGGCTCAGGGAGACAGGGATGAGCCAGCATCATTCCAGACACCCCATCACCTCCAGTCTTCCCACTGAGGACCTTCCTTGCCCCATGTGCTTCAGTTTGCCCTCTGTGTGTGCCTGCAAGCCTTGCAGACAGTGATTTCTCAGCTGCTCACTGGCATTAGGGAATGTGGGGGGGGGCCCAGGAGAGGGGTGTGTGCCCTCAGCTGTTTTCTACCTGTGTCCCTGCCAAAACAGAGCAGTTTTTTCCCATTAGGGAAGCACTGTGGCTGCAGCCTCTTGCCTGTCCTCCCTGGCAGTGGAGGGGAAATGGGGCCATTTATTCTCTGGATGCTTCGTGACCTGGCTCTGCCTCGTGCTGACCCTTAATTTATTGGAAGTGCTCAAAGACAAGGCATTGGAGGAGGGAGTTATTCAGGCATTGGTGCTGCTCCAGCACAGTTCAGGGAGCCCCCAGCTCCACTGCTGTCCCCTTGCTCTGTGGGTGCTCAGTGCCAGGTCTCTCTGCTGGGATGGGATGAGATTTGGGCACCCTGGGCTGTGCCAGAGCCCCGTGCTGGGAGCGGAGCTCCCTCCTGGGTGCTGACATTGCTGTCCTGCTGCTGGGGCATGAAGGGCACCACTGCAGGAGACGGCAGCGTTATCTCCCAGCCCAGGGCAGCGCTATCTCCCTGCCCAGGGCAGGCAGGTGCCCCCAGTGTGACCTCCTCACACCGACCCTCCCAGATGGTCACCTCGCCTGCCCCCACGGCCAGGGGACCTGTGTCCCCAAACTCAGCTCCTCCGAGTCCCCACCTCGTCGATTCCACCTGAGCACAGCCTGGTTCTCCACACAATTCCATGAGAAAACCCATGCTGGGAGGATGCAAGAGGTGGAGGCAGCCCCGAGGGCCCCAAAAAGCATCCCCTCCAGAGGTATGGGGAAAGGTGTGATGATAAATCACATTGACACGTTCAGCCAGCTCTAACTAATGACTTCCCTGGCACTCAACACATTTTCCCAGCCGTGCTGGCTGTTCCGAATATTGTTGTAACATTTAACATGCCTTTAAAAAAAATAAAATAAATAAAATTAACCGTGCCGTTGGCAGATTGCTGGAGACACTTGGATTCTCTGCGGGAAACCTCTCCGCGGTGGGAGTTGGGTTGCTGCAGTTTTGTGGCAGGAGTTGTTGCCTCTCATGTCATCTCATTAGCTGGGGCAGTCCGTGGCGTCACTGCCTTTGGAGCCACGGGGAGCCAGGGGCCGTTCATTCCCGAAACTAATATTATGAGCCTGTTTTGTCTCCGACGTGTTAACACTATTAGTGCTGCACAAGACGCGTGGCGCGAGCGGCAGGGGATAGTCCCAGGCCTGCCTGACACCCAGCATGGGCTTGTCTGCACTGAAGCTGGGCTGGGAATGGGATTAATGGGCAGTGATTATTAGGGGAAGCTTTGGTTTTGTTCCTGTGAGGTCAAATTGTGGTGGTCAGGGGTGTGAAGCTCCTGGGAAGGAGGAAGGGAGGGGGATGTAACCCCCTATAACACCTCCACCAGCTCCCTGGGGCAGTGCTGGTTGTGGGAAGGTGCCAGGGTGGTGCTGGAGGATGCACTCCAGACACAAGGAGAGGTAAGGTGACCGTGGGGACATGGTCCTCAGCTGGTCCCTTGTCAGATCCTGTCCAGACATGAGTTTCCATGTGTCTGCACGAGCCCTATCCCAGCCCCAGCCTCCCGCAGTGGCAGCGTGGGGCTCCAGCCTTCAAATCTAAACCAAACCAGAAATTCAGCTTTCAGCAGACTTGAGAAAGTGTATTTCCAAACAAAACTGTGCTAAATACAGTACGAGCCGCAGGCGGCCGCCTGCTCGGGCACATCCACTTTGCTGCCTTTATTTAGCTCCTGTCTCCCCGTGGTGCCACTGCCTGCCTGGGACAGGGGGGTTTGTCCCCCCAGGAGCTCCCCTGCTTTGGGAAAGACTCAGTCCCGTGGCCTTGGTGAATGTGGGGTCCCACGTGGGCCATGGGCTGTGTCACAAGAGCTGCTCTGTACCCAAAACAGCATCAGACCCTTGGATCTGTCCTGGCATTGCCCTGCAGTAAAGGGGTCCCTGAAACCCTGCGTGACATGGGAGGAGGGGAAGGAAGCAAAGGAAAGAAAGGGAAGGAAGGGAAGGGAGGGAAGAAAAGGAAGGAAAGGAAGGAAAAGGATGCAGGTAGGGGGGAGCAGTGGTGCTGACTGGGGACCACAATGTTCCCTGGGAACCTCACCCAGGTAAAGGCAGCGCTGCTGCCTCCACAGTCACCCAGGCACTTCTCCCCTCCTAGCACAGTTAATCTAGACCCCAGCTAATCCTCTCGCAGGTCACTGGGAGCTCATTGCATTTTGTTCACCTCTCAAATGCATCTAGATTTAATTTAGAACCCAGAACTCTAAATGCATCCTGTGGCAAAAGCATGCAGTGTATTCCCTGGGACGAGCTGGAGAGGTGATAGAGGAGCAGCCTTTTCTGGCCCCAAATTCTCAGCTCTCAGTTAAAAAAAAAAGAGAGAAATTAATGGATGTAGTCAGGATGATCGGGAGGAAGACTTGTGATGGGAGACCAGGTTGGAGTTGGGCAGTGTGAACCTGCAGCTGGCCTGACAGGTCAGCTCTGCAAGGCCACTTTGGTCCCATTTGTCTTCCAGTGACTATAAAGTTGTAAATCATCAATATTAACTGTTTGTGCCTATTTTATTATTTACCATGTCTCTAAGGAGGGGATGTCTCTCATGCCAACAATCCCAGCCGTGTGTGAGCAATCCCTTGGTCTGTGAGATGCCAACAAATAACTGTGGCATTTGAAAAAACAACTTTATGGACTGCAGCAGGTGGAAATGTGTTGTTTGGTGTAAGGTGATTGCACACATGGGTTTGTGTCCAGAACCTGGAGGTTTGGCCAGTGCTCCTGCTTGTGGTGTTGGGCTTCTGGAGGGATTCCTGTTTCCCAGGCAGATTTTGGGGAGCATTTCAGTAAAAGGCAGTCCAGGGTATCATTGTGAGCCAGGCTGAGGCGGCCCCAGGCAGGCTGTGCCTGGCAATGCTCCCTGGTGCTGGTGCTGGTCACTGTGTAATGGAAAGGGTGTGCTTGTCCCAGCGTGTCCCCGGGCACTGGAGCTGATTGCAGGAATCGACTGCATCGACCGGGCCGGCGGATCCGGCACAGCACGTACAGCCCGGCGGATTCACCTCTGCCTCCAGGCAGGAGCTGGGAGGACAGGGTGTCATGGGGGGCTCTGCACCCAATCCCCCACCACGCTGCTCATCCCATCCCATGTCACTAAGTAATAAGGTGTGTGGTGGCAGGGGGTGGTTTTTCCCGCAGTGCCATCTCTTTGGGGTGCTTGGGATGTGCCACATGGCTTCTGCATGATCCTGTCCACTCCTTGATGCAGCCCCACAAGGGGCTGGAGGGTCCAGCAGCCTGGCAGGGTGACCCTGGTTTCCCCCACCATGGGCTCACCCGTGTTGAGGAACCCACCCAGCTTGGGCCACCTCTCCCATGTCCATGTCACCTCTCTCCCACCAAAGATGAATGGAGGTCCTTGACCCTGCAGCTGAGCCCCTCTAGAAGGGACCAAAACAGCTCCCCATTCCCCAGTGGCAGTTGTTCCTTCACAAGGCTTGGCCAGCAAAACCCCTCTGTGACCGTAGATGGCTCCATGTCCCAGTGGATCCATTGGGAAAGCTGCTCCTCAGGACATCTGCCCCCAGTGAGTGCCTTCCCGGGGCCTTCTCCAACCAGCTGCACATTGGCTGTGTCCTCTCCCATCCTCAGGCAGGAGGACAGAGGTTAAATCCACATCTCCCTGAGCTTTCCCTTGACCCCAGAAGAGCTGGTGCTGGGAGGTCGGGCTCTGGGCTGGGCATTGATCCATCTGGCACGGGCAATGTGAACTGAAGCAGCCGCTTCCAGACGTACCTTTATTGATATCTGTGTCCTAAGGAGAACAGCTCGGCCTCTCTGCTTGCCTCTCCAGCTGCCGAGTTCATGAGAAAAGTGAAGTGGAGAAATTCCAGTGCTACCTAAGGTTTTCCATCCACTGGAGTTGCTGAGGGTCCCACAAACGCTGCATCACCCCAGCAAGGTTTCCTCACTCCCTTAGTAGTATGAAAGAACAAACTCTAAGACCTCCTTCCTCCTCCTGTGTGCTTTTTGGGAGCAGCCTGTCCATAGAAGGAAGAGTTAGGGCAGTGGGAGGGGTTGCCATCCAACATGCAGCCCATCAGGCCCATGGCCAAACAGCTCCTCGGGTCCCACTGCTGTGAGAGGTAATGGCTGTGTCTTTGTTCTTTCATTGCAGAGCCTCTCACGGGATCCGCGTGGTGACGTGGCAGCCAAGACGTGGAAGTTTGGGACTTCCCTTCCACCACAACAGAATTTGGGGGGTGGGCAGGGGTGGGTCAGGGGGACACTGGGAATCGCAGGACCCTTCACCTTCACTGTGGGCTTGGCTCAGGGATGACCACGGGGAGAGTCAACCCTTACAGCATCGTGTCCTCCGAGGAAGACGGGCTGAGGTTGACCACCATGCCAGGTATCAACGGCTTTGGCAACGGGAAAATCCACACCAGGAGGAAATGCAGGAACAGGTTTGTAAAGAAGAACGGTCAGTGCAATGTGGAGTTCACCAACATGGATGACAAGCCACAGAGGTACATTGCAGACATGTTCACCACGTGCGTTGACATACGCTGGAGGTATATGCTCTTGCTCTTTTCCCTGGCATTTCTGGTGTCCTGGTTATTGTTTGGGCTGATTTTCTGGCTAATTGCACTCATTCATGGAGACCTAGAAAACCCGGGTGGAGACGATACCTTCAAGCCTTGCGTTCTGCAGGTCAATGGCTTTGTGGCTGCTTTTCTGTTCTCCATTGAGACCCAAACGACTATTGGTTACGGCTTCCGCTGCGTGACGGAGGAGTGTCCGCTCGCGGTCTTCATGGTGGTGGTTCAGTCCATCGTGGGGTGTATAATTGACTCTTTCATGATTGGTGCAATAATGGCAAAAATGGCCAGGCCCAAAAAACGGGCCCAGACATTACTTTTCAGCCATAATGCAGTAGTGGCAATGAGAGATGGGAAACTCTGCCTGATGTGGAGAGTTGGGAACCTCCGGAAAAGCCACATAGTAGAAGCCCACGTACGAGCTCAGCTCATTAAGCCCAGGATCACAGAGGAAGGGGAGTACATACCCCTTGACCAAATAGACATCGACGTGGGGTTTGATAAAGGCTTGGACCGTATTTTCTTGGTGTCCCCCATCACCATTCTCCACGAGATCAATGAAGACAGCCCCTTGTTCGGGATCAGCCGCCAGGACTTGGAGACAGATGACTTTGAGATCGTCGTCATCCTGGAAGGCATGGTAGAAGCCACAGCCATGACGACGCAAGCTCGGAGCTCCTACCTGGCCAGTGAGATCCTCTGGGGCCACCGCTTCGAGCCTGTCTTGTTTGAGGAGAAAAACCAGTATAAAGTAGACTATTCCCACTTCCACAAAACTTATGAGGTCCCGTCCACACCCCGGTGCAGCGCCAAGGACTTGGTGGAGAACAAATTCCTGCTGCCCAGCACCAACTCCTTCTGCTACGAGAATGAGCTGGCCTTCATGAGCCGTGATGAGGAAGAGGAAGACGATGACAGCCGGGGTTTGGAGGACATCAGCCCGGACAACAGGCATGAGTTCGACAGGCTTCAAGCCACAATAGCGTTGGATCAACGGTCCTACAGGAGGGAGTCGGAAATATGACTCTTGGTCCTTCCACTGACTTTTCCAAGGGTATTTTTTTTCCTCCTCTAATCTCTTCCCCTAAAACCCGCTCAAATTATGCAGAACAATGCAAGTGCCATAGGAATGCTTGAGAAATTAGTCTCGTTCATAGTTTTCAGTTTCATCGCAATAACCACTGAGCGGTCTGCAGGAGGGGACGGTGGCAGCCCACGGCACGTGGCCCGCGCCCGGCGCCCGTGGCGGGGCCGACGGCTCGGGGGGGATGGACGGACGGGCGGATGGACAGATGGATGAAGACAGGAGGGTCTGTGGGGCACGGGCAGGCGCCCGCCCCGCACAGCCCCGTGGGGCTTTGCTCTCCCCGCGGGTGAAACGCCAGCGCTGTCTTGGAGCCGAGCACTGCGAGATCCAAAAAGAGGAAATATCAGGAAACAAATCTTACTCTCTCTCTCTCTCTTTCTAAATTTTTTTTTTTCCTTTCATTTTTTAACTGAGCAGCAACAACAAAAAAAATTGCTCCTTCAGCAGGCGGTCGGTCTGGTTCAGTTGCACAAGAACAACACTTGAAGTAACATGCAACGTTAATGTACTTCTTTTTAATTTGGGAAAAAAACAGGGGAGGGAGGTGAGAGGGTTTTTAATTTTTTCACCGTACCATTTGGGAGACTGTTTACCAAAATAATAATAATAATTATTATTATAATTATAACAATAATAATAATAATATTAAATCTGAAAGAAGTCATTCAGTATTTTTTAAAAATGAACAAGGGAATGAAGAAGCCACCGGGGTCCTTTGAGGGGGTGACTTGTTGGGCAGATGCAAGAGCTAGAAGTCAAGATTGCATCCAGTTTTGGGGTGTTTATTTTCCACTGGCATGGCTTCATAGGCAGAAAACAGATGTATGTGACTGAAGGTCTGTGGCAGTGAAAGAAAGTAGAGGAATTACTGGCAAAAGAGGTAATAAGGATAAGCGGGACCGTGATAGAAAAAAGCATTGTAAACCCAGTAATTAGCCAATAGCTGGAAATACTGATTTTCAGGGTGGAAATGGGGTCTGGAGCATCAGCTGTGGAAGTGTTGGGTCTCCCTCAACATCTCTGATTGGGGATTCATAAATTTCATCATGACTGGGACAAAATAATGAGAAGCACAAAAAGGAGAGTGGAAAGCTCACAAAATTGGGTATTTCCCCACCTTTCCAACCAACTTGGTATTTTTCTTCCTTGAAGAATATTATCAGACGTGGAAATCAATGTGAAAGTCATCTTGTTACACTTCTTCTAGCACAGGAGCTGCCTCTGTGCCAGGCTGGGGTTTATGAATTCCCAATGCACCAGAGAGTCCTGCTTCACAGGTAGATGTTTTTTCCCAAAACAAGAGATGCCAGTGGAGAAAATCTCCCCGTCTTGAGCTTCAACCCATCCCTGTGTCCCAGCCTCAAAGTGGATTGTGCCTTAGAGATGCGAACTCATCCTGCACCCCAGCCCTCCTCCACAGCACCCCTTCTACATCCCCCCACCAGGGCATATTTCCCTTGCTCTGCAGCACCCCCATCCCATCATCAGCCGTGGTTTAGGCTGGCCTTGGTGACAAGCTGGCTTAGCTTTTGCTCTGGCACGAGGCAAACCACCCCGTGCGTGGGGAGCCTTCGCTCCTGCCCTGCTCCACACCTTTGCACAGAGGGAAGGAGTAGGGAAAGTGCGGGTTGAGGGTCCCTTCACCCGGCCGTGCTGCTCATTGGTGCTCTGGGAGCCAAAAGTTGGCTCCCTGCTCCCTGTGGCCATGGGAAAAGCTTTGTAGCCATGGGCATCCCGCATGTGACCGTGGGCACGGAGCCCTGCAGCACCCATCCTTGGGGAGAAGGGCTCAGGAGCGGGGTCCCCTGCAGCATTTCAGCTCTGACGGGCTCCCGGTGCATTCCTACCCCAAGCCCACATCAGGGAAGCCACATCCTGGAGCCATACCTTGCTGTGGTGTGTCCAAACATGGGTGGCAGAGGCAGGATTTGTCCTGTGTGCTCATCCCCATCTTCTTCTTGCCAAGGGCTCTAGGGAGCAGCTGCCCCAGCGTGTCCCACTGCCCCGTGCCGCCGAGCACCGTGCTGGGCACAGGGACTTCATCCTTGCAGAGATTCTTCCCACCATCACCATCACCATCAGCCCACGCTGCCAATCAGGGGGCTGCATTAATTTTGGCTGCCCCTAAAATCCAGCCACCGGGAGAAAACATCCCCCGGGGCAGCGCCGGGTGGCAGCTTTTTTGGCACCGAGCGCCCCAAATGGGTTGTCCCCAAAAGTGGGGACACTTGGGGACGTGCCATTGAGCTCCAGCCACGGCATTTATGTTTCTAAGGCAGTGAAGGTGGGTGCCATCCCATCACCAGTCCCTTTGCTCCCAGGGGGGATGGCTTTGCCCCCCACTTTTTGCACCATAGCATCTGGGGGGTGGGAAGGATGGAGGGGGGCAGAGAGATTTTGTGTGAGCACTACTTATTTATTTTTTTAAAAAAAATGCTTTTAAGTGGTTTTAGGTTCTTTTGAATAAATAATAATAACTACAAAAAAAAATAAAAAAAGGTGCACATCTTGCTGCTGTAGAGTTCTCAGAGGGTTAATTTCTTTATAAATATATATATATATCACAGTAAATATTTGTATAAAAACAAAAGAGAAATAGAGATGTCTTTAAGTAAATTATTGCTTTTAAAGAAACTTCTATGACTGTACAGTGTTACCTGGGAGAACAGAATAATATATACAGATGTATTTTTAAACTGCTGTGTAGGAGGATGTGAACTGGGACAGGGAGTGCCCGTGGCTGACACGGTGAGGGGGTGTTGGACCCTCCCCGGACCCCGTTCACTCACCCCCTGCCCCAAACCCTGCTAGTGAGGGTCTAGCTCTGCTGAGATGTCATAAATATACTGTATAGCCCTTGTCCTGGCCATGGACCACGCCAGTACATAGTGTATAAATATTATTTTTGCCTACCTGTGAGTGCTCTGAGCTACTGGTCTTTTTTCCTACCATCAGGGAGCATCAGGAAGGCTGCCCAGCCATAGTTTTAATCACATAAATTGACAAAGTAAGGGGCAAAGAAAGAAAAACAAGGTGAAAGAAGCCAGAAAGTGGTGTCTGTTTGGCACTTCACTTCCCTGGAAAGGCTGGGAAGGCACAGGGATGCTCTCGGGGTGTGAGTTTTGGTGTCGGTCACGGGAGGGATGGAGCAGCATCCCCGTGGGAAGGGGTCTGGAGCTAAGCGAGGGGAACATCCCTCCCAAAAGAGCCTCCAGCCATTTCCTGGAGCAAGGCAGCTCCATCCTTGGAGTTAACTCCGGCGCTACCCTTGATCCTTGGAGCATGGCAGGAGTCCGAGAAAGGAAAGAGCTGCTAATCCTCTTGGCCAGCATCCCGTGGGGATTGCCCTCGGCCGGGGCTCGGGGCAGCTCTGGCAGCAGCCACCACCCTGCTTGGGGACCAGGGGCTGGACCCACTGCTGCTCCCTCGGGGCTTCACCCCACAAAGATGCCCCAGCGAGAGCAGAGAGTGGCCCTGCACCCCAAATCCACCTCTGGAAAGAGCATCCAGTGCCCTGCCAGGCTCAGGGTGCCTGGGCTGGGGCTGCCAGGACGAGCCTTAGCTTCTCACAACCCAGTTTAGTGCACTTAGTCTTTTAGGGCTGGGACAATCACTTAGCGCTCGACCTTTCACGATTCGGTGCCTGCTTGACCTTCAAACCTTTTGTAGGAGATGATTTCAGAGCCACCTTTTCTATCTTTAATAAGGCAGAACAAATGCGTTTATTTTTAAACCCTCCTGCTCTTTCCTTTCCTCTCGTGCTGACAACCAAAAGAGTCCCCTGTGTGTGTCCCCCTCCCATTTCTTGCACACTGAAACGAGTGTGTGACAGCCGGGTGTGGCACTCCGGCTGCATCCTGCTCTCCCACCCCCCAATTCAGGAATGCTGCCATGGGGGGTTGTTACAGGGCAGGATCTGGTTGCGTTATGAGCAGGGATGGGATGTGGGATGGTGCCCGACCCGATGCCACCCATCGCCTCACCCTCCAGCTGTGCACATCAGTCCCACTGCCCATTCCCAGGGCACCATCTTCCCTCCATCCCCTCCCAGTCACACCCCAGTGCTCCCACAGGCACGTGGTTTGGGGGCTGAGACCAGTTCACACAGGCAGGTTGGCAACTGGGAGCACTGGTTTTCCCAGGGGTAACGTGCTGAGTCTGTTTGCTGGGGCAATGGTGGTAGAGAAGCTGAGGGATGCAATGAAGTATCTGTACCTTTTCCACCTCTGGTGTTTCTCTGTCTCATTGCACATATATTTGAGATATATGTGACAATGTATATATATATTTGTAAAATGTATTTCAGATGACAAAACTGGCCAATTTTATGTTATTTTAAATATATTATATATATTATATATAAGAGTCTCCAAAAGATATAAATAGACTAGAGAAAATAATATAAATATGTAATAAATGTATTTTGATCTATTTAAAATATCTCGCGTCATGCTGTATATTTTAAAGATCATAGGGAAGTGTCTGCCTGTAGCCAACTTCCAACGTGGTTCCAAGTCTGTCAGTTGTCACACATACAGGATATATGTGGAGCAAACTTTGAGCAAGACGGGAACCAGTGGGACAAACAGAGTTGGGGTTTTTTTAAGAGTCTTTTAGCAAATACCCATCCTGCTGCCTCTAGGTCGGAGCAGAAGCCACACACCTGAATTTTCCTTGTTATCCTGCAGGAAGGATGATCCTCCTCTCTGTGTGGGAAGGGGTGCAGGGATGCTCAGCAGCACGGGGGACTCTTCAGAGCTCCCCCTCCCTACACTGCCCCATCCGTGGGTACCACTTGCTCTGCTGCACTTTCCTGATGGGATTTGGGCAGGGGACCGGATCAGCTCAGCCATGCAGGGAGCCTGGAGATGGGAAAGCGTGCCTGGAGGCCAGGCAGAACAAGCCCAGTCATCTGAGACTGACCCAACAAATCTCCCCAGAGCGACCTTGGTCCCCCTTGGGCTCCAGGAGGATCTATTTCCTACGGGCATTGCCTCCTGCAGGACCTCAGGGGACATCACGCCATGTCCAAGTGACAGTTTAAATGTCTTTAATGGTACGTCACGGCTGAAGGAAAGTGCAGAGAGTGTGTGGGATGCTATTTACGGAGAGGTTAATGGCCTGGTGGACACAGAGCCCCTGGATTTGCCATTCTGGATTTTCCTCTTGGCTTTTACACCTGGCTGCCAGAGGGAATGGGGCTCGTGTACCGAAATAACCTGGAGAAATTATTCTTCACCATTTCTCAGGCTGGTCACGGGGCTGAATCTGGGTCAGGTGACTGGTGGCTGATGGTTTCCACCCACAACTGATGGTCAATTGGGTCCCATCAGCTCCATCCCTCTCCCCATAAGGAAGTTTTTTACTCATTAAAAAAAATCCCTGCCAGCCACTCACTTTAATCACCACAGAGAGGGCTGGGGTTAAGCAAGATTTAAGAGCAAAGTCCATTTAATTTAGCAAAGGGGGAGACTGAGAGGTGACTTGATTACAGCATTTGTCACGGGGAGGATACTCTGGTACCAAGAGGTAACTTAATCTACCAGAGAAAGTCATAATAACCACCTCTTCCTGGAAGCTGGAGCCAGACAAATCTGTCTTGGAAATAAGGAGCGATCTTTTAATAATGATTAGCTATTAGAACAAACCACCAATCTCTGTCTCTTAATGCCTTTAAAACTGGACCAGATGCTTTTCTGGAAGCTTTTCTCTTGCTGAGGAGAGGACTGGGGGTTCTCGGGGAAGGTGAGGGCCTGTTACGGGCAGGCAGGGGGTGAGATGGGAAAAACTCTACTCCAAAACACAGGCTGGATCTGGGAAAGGAAAATGCCAGGGAGGACGCGGGGGATGCTCAGGCAGGGCCCTGCCAGCATCTCTCCTGGGGACATGCACCGGCCCGTGCAGCAGCTTCCCACGGCTCCTGTGCCTCCGCTCCCAGGGATTGCTTTGCCATGCAGCACTGACTCCTCGTGCAGCAGTTTGCACTACAAACCCCACCGCTTCATTTGTGGAAGCATTTAATGATTCAGGAGCCGGCAGCTCCCTAGGGATGGTTCCCACTGCCTCCAGAATTCCTCCCTCAGTGCCTGCTTGTAGCAGAAATCCCCAGGGAGCTGAGCTGACGCTGGCACCACGGGAAATGTGCTCCCGGGTGTTTGGTCCTTGCTTTAATTTCCAGTCCACCCATCCTCACCTTTGGGGGTTAGAGATGAGCTAAGGGGTGGGAGCAGCATGGATGGGAAGGCAGGGGGTGGCTTTGAGGGGAAGGACCTCACTTACACCTCGCAGGCACAGCTGGGGTGTTTTTGGCAGGGACTGTAGCCAATGGGATGAGGTGGGAGCTGTTTCTTAGCTGGCAACCTCTGCAAGATGTGTATAAATGCTAAAACCCTCACTGAACTCAGCATTGCACCAGCCCTCACTGACTGCACTCCTGCCTCTTTCCCTTCAGCTTCAGGGGATCAGAGCATCTCTCTGTGCCCTTGCAGAAGCTTTTGGCCTCCCCAAAATCAGGGTGTCTTTTCATGGACTTGGATGGGTTTCGCTCAAACCCACTGAAATCTGGGTGGGCCAGTCCCTCATTAAGAGGTAGAGAATAGGCAGAGGGACTGGGAGCTCTGGATTCCCACCAGATCCCCTCATTGCAGAGGGATAAAGGCAGGAACTTTGCCCTGGTCCTGCCAGAGATGCTGCTTCTCCATCCAGCCTAGATTCATCCTCTCTCCTGGCTACTTCAAGAGCCTCAGACCTTACAAGCCTCTTCAAATTCAGCCTCTTGGCCACCTGAATTGCCCCAGTGTCATTCCAGGTGGCCGGGAGCAACTCGGGTACCACAGGGTGAGACCCAGGGATGCTCCGGGTACCACAGGGCGATGCCCAGGGATGCTGGGTTGTCTCTGGGGGTAACCATAGTAACGGAGCAGCATCTCTGTGCTCCTGCTGGCAATTTGCTTTTTCAGCCTGCATTAAGGTGGACCCTCTCCAACTCCTTTCTCCCCCTCCGCCTGCCCGGAATGGCAATGCCAAGAGCTCTCCCACCAAGGGGCCAGCTCTTCCACCCCATCCCATGCCAGCTTTCATCCTGCTGTATAACAGGATACTGCCAGGGAATCAGCCCCCAGCACCCTGCAGGGAGTCTGGGAAGGCAGTGGCTGGAGTTTCTCCTTAACAGAGATTTATTATTGTGAGTGGGACAAAATTAGGGGTTTCCTTACACTTGTTGTCAAAAGGTCACTGTCAAGGTTAAAAACCTTAAATACTTTATTTCTTTTTAATTGTAAAATGCCTCTATTAGCAATAACACGCTGGCTTATTAATATGGATTGGATTTTTCAGCGCTGAATGTAATTATCACCCGTTAAGTACTTTGTTCACCTTTCACATTTCTCCTCACTCGGGGAAGGCAAACACATGAGTCAGCGTCCCTTTTCCTGTCATTTTTAGGCAGTTTTCGGTGACAAGCCGTTGTGAATCAGCACAACGCTGCAAAGTTCAGGTCACAAACACACACCACGATGCTGCTCTCGGGGAAAAGCAGTGATTTTAAGGAGGAGGTGAAGGACACCCCCTGTCCTGACTCTGGGCTTTGGGGGAAAGCCTAAATTAATAAATTTGGAATCAAACTGTGCTTGATGGAGCTGCTTTAAGGGAAAATGCACAGAAGGGTTTCCAATGGGATATCAGGGCTGTGGATGGAGTTGGAAGAGACCTGTCCGAGGCAGCAGATCAACTCCCCTTCCCCAGCCAGTCAGTGCTCCCTCTCCTCTTCCCCTCCAGCTGGCACATTTACTTAGGCAATACCTCATTAGCGTGCAATTAAGCCTCCCTGTTTGCCTGACGACCCCAAGCACCACTCCAATCCCCCAGGCTGGGGGTGTTTCTCGCTGTCCCTTTCCCTCCCCGCTCCTGCCGCCCGGCTCCGGGCGGAGGTTGGCGGACCCTCCGGGGTGGCATTAACGGGGGGGATGACCCCAAAAGCCCGCAGTTTGGGGGCTGGCACCCCCGGCCGGGGGGTTGCTGTCCGTTTGGGTTCGCGGCTGACTCAGCCCCAGATGGCTGCGAGCGCTTTATGTAACCGCGTGTTGTGGTGGGGGCCGGGGACGCGGTGCGCGGCGAGGAGGTGGGCGCGGGGGCGAGGGAGGGAACAGAGCTAAAGATAAGCCTGGCAGCTCTGACAGCGCTTCGCCAGGCCCCGCGGGAGCCGGCAGGGGAAAGGCTGCTGGGGAGCGGGCGCCGAGCTCGCAGCCACTGCGGCGGCAGCGGCACCGGCCCGCTCCCCATCCCGTCCCTGCATCCCACTCCCCATCCCGTCCCTACATCCCGCTCCCCATCCCGTCCCTGCATCCCACTCCCCATCCTGCTCCCCATCCCGTCCCTGCATCTCGCTCCCCATCCCGTCCCTGCATCCCACTCCCCATCCCACTCCCCATCCTGCTCCCCATCCCGTCCCTGCATCCTGCTCCCCATCCCGTTCCCCATCCCGTCCCTGCATTCCGCTCCCCATCCCGTCCCTGCATCCCACTCCCCATCCCGCTCCCCATCCCGTCCCTGCATCCTGCTGCCGTCTCCTCCCAGGGACCCGCCACACCTTCTCCTGTCCAGATTCCCCTCCCTGCAGCCTCTGCTCAGACCCAAAGCCACCCCTTTTCCTTAGAACAGGGTTTTTGGGTTTTTTTTCCACAGTTTTTCTTTCCTCCCTGATGTTTCATGATGCTGGTGCAGCAGGGAAGTATTCTGGTGTCAGGACTCAACCAAACTGTGTTAGAGACTCCCCACATCCTTCACCTCCATCACTCCCTCTCTTCCTCCCTGCATCCCCTCTGCTTAGCTGGTGACCAGCACCAGAGCTCACAATGGGAACAGAAAACTGATGTCATTTCTCTTAAAGGGATGTTTGGGGTGACCTTTGACCTCTGTAGAAGTCTTCCTCTTTTGCTCAGTTTACGATTTCAGTGTAAACACAAAGATGACCCTTGTTTTATGGGAGTTTTATTTTAATGCTCTGGAGATTTGATAAATAAAAATTATTCTAATATGAAGGATGGGTGTGATGGCTCTTCTCAGGTGGGGCACCTGCAGGGTTTGGGGCAGGTGAGACCCTGCCTGGGTGGGTGCTGCCTGTCCCTCAGTACTGGAGTTAACCGTGAAACCCCCAGGGATGGCATTTATTTGGCTAGAACCACCCTCCAGAGGAGCCTTGCCCAACCCCAACAGGGATGGCCATGGATTTCATCCCCAAATCCCTCTTTGCCTTGCATTAGGCCAAACACAAGGGTACATGGCAACCCCAAGAAGCCTCGGAGGCTGCTTGAGAGCCCCGGAGCAAGACAGATCTCTTATCCCTGGAGGGATTCCTGGATGGCTGAGGGATGGAGAAGGCCCCTGGCCATGCCCTGGTGAGCAGGACATCATCTGCTGAGCGCTCCATAAGGCAGCACCACACTGGCACAGGGTGTGGGGGCGACAGCAGGAACAGGCTCCGTGTCAGCAGGAGGAACTCTGCGGGCTGGGACCAGCGCTCAGATGGTGGAGGGAAGTCCATGGCTCCTGATAATGAGGAGGAAAACTAACCAAATCCCTCTGCAGAAGACAATGTTGGGGGGAGAAGCTCAGGCCTGGGCTCCTGCCAGCGATGGATTTGCAGAGCGCTGCCGCCCACGCGGCGTGGGGGCAGAGAGGGGTATCGTCCCCACAAGGTCAGGGTGACAAGGCTGCGGTGGTAGCGGTGACAACTGGCATGCAGAGGGCTAGTGGTGGCCATGGTGGTGGCAATGGGGTTGGGTGGCTGCCAGCTCAGGTGTGGGGGTCTGCGTGCCCCCTCACAGACAGGTCTCTGTGTGCCTTCCCCCCTCACCACCACCCAGGTCTCCATCCCACAGCCCCTGGAGCAGAGAGGACTGGATTTACGGGGAGCAGGAATCTGGGGATTACGGCGCCGGAGTCTGACCAGCCAAAAATTGTTAAAAATCAGAATATCCGTAGCTCAAATCCAGCTTAAAAGTCAAACCAATCATCCAAACCATCTGCCTCGCCATTGAAGATAATACTACTTTTATTGTTTCCTTAAGCTGCTAAGCAGCTTTTCAGCAAGAAAAACCCTCTCTGCTGGGACATTTGTGGCTGTGGGATGGCACAGTGGCCTGCCCGGTGGTGGCCAGGTCCTGCTGGGATGGGGAAGCAGGGTGGGATGTGGGGACATGGAGGATGCAGTGCAGGGATGGGGGGGCATGGACTGGTGCTGCAGGTTAATGCAATTCTCCACACCACGGGGGGATAACTCCTCATGGCTTGGCTGCCACTGCCTCCCCTGGAATACTGCTGATGGAGGAGGGCTTGCACTTCCAGCTCTCCTCCAAGACATCCCAAAACTTTCTGGAGGCTCTGGCAGCTGAGGGTGATGGGCGACAGCATGTAACAGGACCTGCCCTTGCTGCTGCCCACCTGACCTTCTCCCAGGGGTATTATTAGCCTGTTGAGAGCAGCCGGCCCCAGCCATGAGCTTTCTGTCTGCAAGTCCTCCCTGGCTGCAGGCCCAAGAGAGGAGCTGGGCATGATCCTTCCTTTTCCCCCAGGGAGGTCACAGAATCACAGAATGCTTTGGGTTAGAAGGGACCTTGAATATCATCTCATTTCAATGCCCTGCCATGGGCAGGGACACCTTCCACTAAACCAGGTTGCTCCGAACCATATCCAGCCTGGCCTTGGACACTTCCAGGGATGGGGCAGCCACAGCTTCTCTGGGCAACTTGTGCCAGGGCCTGTCCACCCTCAGAGGGAAGAATTTCTTCCCAATATTCCATCTAACCCTGCCCTCTGGCAGTGGGAAGCCATTCCCACTCATCACTCCATTCCCTTTTCCAAAGTCCCTCTCCAGCTCTCCACACTAAAGGCTTTAAGCCACTCTCCAAGGTCTGCTCACCAGTATCTGGAAGACGCCTATTCCCAGCAGAGAGAACAGCCTGTTCTGCCTCTTCCAGACCTTCCCTGTACCATCCCCTTGAAGGAGCTGCCGTGTAGTTCACCCTCTCCCAAACTATCATCCCTCTCCCAAGACCTCCCTCCATCAACCTCTGAGGTGATGTGAGCTGATGTCTCTATTCCCATCTAAAGCTTCTCCAGGTGACTGGATGCTCCTCCTGGCTTTACTCAGGACAAGTTTGCTCAGAGAGATTATTATCTAATGGGAAGACATACCCTAAACAAAACTGAGTTGTTCTCACATGGAAATAAGGAAGGAGAAAGAGCTGATAGATCAGCAAGCCAACAGGAAACTGCGCTCCTATAGATCATCCAGCTTTTTCTTTGTCTGATTTGAAGTGCCTGGCAGTGAGCTGGCCCTTCCTATCCCCTGGGAGAGGCAGAGTGTTGCCAGCTCACAGGAGTGGTGTAGGATTTGCTACCTCCACTGCAGAGTCCCAGCTCTGTGCTGTGGTTACTGGAGCCACCAGTGCCACCTGTGAAGGGACTTTGCCCCCTGTCTCTGGCAAGGTGGGCTCTTCCTTCTTGTTCTTCCTTGTGAGGACTCTCCTGGATGTTTAACTCCCCTGCAGCACCTGACCATGGCTCAGCAGGGAATGTGCCAGGTTCCAGGGATGGTTCCACCCTTTCCCTGCCGTCCAGCCTCTGCCTGGGGCTTGCCTGAGAGACCCAGCTTGCAGCTGCCAAAGCCACATTACTGATTTTTAATTAGGGAGAGCTGCAATTAGGGAACACAACAGAGTGAGAGAAGAAGCCATGGCCTGTCAGTCTTGGCTGCAAAGTCCCCAACACTTTCCCTAATCAGCCCAGAAAGACACGTTGCCTTGACCGTGACAGTCCAGGGAGTGGGGAGTACATCAGACCTCGTTACAAATCCCAGCTGGATTTAGCTCCTGTGGGCTAAAAGTCTGTAGAATATCACCCAGCAGAGCAATCTGGAAGTCTTTCCCACAGGAAAACTGATGGATGATACCCACAGTTTTATTTCTCCGTGTGAATGCGTGTCCTTTCTCCACACAACAATGTAAAGGTTGTGCTGAGAGTGTGGAAGAGGATGGTACTTTGTGCCTGCACCCCTTCCATCGGGTGTTTCCAGCCCTGTGGATGAACACAGGCTCTTTGATCTCAACATCAGACACATCCAGACACACGGATCCAGGGAAACGCAGCTGGGAGGCAGCGGCAGGGTCAGGCCCTTGGAGCTGCCTTAGGCTCAATGCAATTGTTGCCAGAGGGGTCTATATATTTCCATGTGCTCCCACATCATTCATCCTCATCCTCCTGAGCAAGAGGGATTTGCTGCTCGGAGCTGCAGAGAGCAGGTCCTTGACTGACAGTGCTGTGCCTGGGCTGCAGATCCCACCGGTGCCATTTCCGAGATGCTGGCAAGCGTCCCCTCGAGAGGAAAGAAGCTCAGCCAAGCCTGAAATGACCTGCTGGGGCAGGGCAGGCTCCTTCCACTCTCGAATCATGTGCTGAGATTTATATAAAAGGGGATTCTTTGCAGGATGTCCTGACCCACGGAGGGTGAGGTTTGCTCACAGACCAGCTGGAATACCCCCTGGAACATGCCCTGGGATCAGGGTGAGCCCAAGCCTGTGCCACAGAACACTTGGCTCCCTTGAGGTCAGGCCAGATTCATGTGTGGAGTCACAGGACGGTGATGCCACACATTCTCCAGACACAAAGTGATCATGTGTGGGATGCCACACATGCCTGGCCCCCCAGCTGGGGCACAGCACCCTCATCCTGCTCCTGAAAAAATGATGTCTCATTTCTCTGTTCCCACAGAGCCACTCACTGAACAGACCCCAGCCCTCCACAGTCCCATCTCCCCAGACCCCAGTGCAGCTCTGCCCTCTCTGCAGCACAGAAGCCTGTGAGCTTCCTCCAGCTGCCCCTGTGCATTTCCCAGACTTTGATCAACTCCAGGCTCCTCTCTCTTCACAGCCCCATGGGAAATAAAACCCTCCAGTGATGCAGATTGTTTCCAGCTGATGGAGAAAGCAGGGGATGAACCTGCAGGCGAGAGGGCTCTGCTGAGGCTGATGATGGAGCCAGGATGGCTTCCTGTTGGGAAGGTGTCCTGGTGTGGCCCAGAATGTTGGCAGATTTGACTACCTTGCCAAATTAACCAGCTCCGAGGTTATCTCAGTCACATGGGGGCACCGGGAATGAAGTGGGGTCTTGGTCACTGCTTAAACACAAGTCAGCATGGAAACCACATGGAACAAGGCAAGATCAGAGATGGAGACATTGCACTGGTTCTTGAGAAGCTTGGCTTTCCTGGCTCCACCAGGGCTTTCTGGGTCTCCTTGGTCACCTCCCATAACATCCATGACTCAGTTCTCTCAGAAACTGCTTTCCAGCTCCTAATCCCAGTGCCAAAGCACAGTCACCGGTTTTGATTCCCCAGACTACATTGCAAAACTCGAAGGCAGGTCAAGTGGGATCCCCAGTGGTCCCCACACCGAGAGAGCACCCCTTCTCCCACGAGGGGTCTGCAGGGCAGGCTCATCCAAGAGAAAGGATCCCATAGGGAGAGGCAGCCACCCTGCCCAGCCCTGCTCCATCACCCCTGCCTGCTCACTGCTCCCACGGACATGTGCACACAGGGCGGCAGGACGGGCCATGCCAAGCGCTCCTCGGGCACCGTCACCTGATCTCCACAACCCGCTCCAAGCCCGGACAAAAATAAACCCGGGAGCGCTGCAGCGGAGCCGCTCTGGCAAGGCAGGCCCGGGCTGAGCCCATTGTTCCAGTGATAATGCTGGTTCCAGTGACTGATCCCAGAGAAATGCAGATATTCCCCTCACGCCTCTCCAGCCTCCTGCTGCGGAGAAACCGTGGCTCGGGAGCGGGTGGAAGAGCAAAGGACATGGTTTTTTCCCCACCATGTGAATCTTCTTGTTGATAGAAGGTTCCTTCCTTGTGGGTGAGGCTAAATTTTCCACGGGGATTATTTTTAATTTGTTTAAGTAAAAGGGGAAAAAACCCTTCACCTTGTACCCTGGAAATTTCAAACCTGAAGCCCCAGCTCCCCTGGTCCTGGCAGGGCCCACCATCCCTGCTGTGCAGCCTCCTTTTGCTACGTAAAACTGGCATTTCTTTGCAGCTTCCATGGTGCTTCCAGGTAAGTGCAAAATTACCCATGGAAGGCTGTGCTGAGGCTCCCAAACTCATTTCAGTTGTGACCTAAACTGGTGCTTGGTTGCAAGGATGCAAAACCGAGGCAGTAACTGGCTTTGGGAGGACAGAGCTGGGCCATGTGGTGACAGAGGGGACACCACAGATTCCCACTGCAATGAGGGCTTGGGAGGACCAGCAATTTGGGGTCTTTTTCAGCCTTCAAGCAAGACACACCTGAGACAAGCCAGTCCTGCAGGGGGGATTCACCATCTCCCTGGTATGTCCTGGGCTTTCACATCCCCCTGTGGGGCTGTAAAGTTGCCTTCACATCCCTGATTTCTCCTGTGATGCAGAAATACTGGAGACACTCTGCCCCAGGGCATCTCCACCTGTGGCCACCCCAGCCCTGAGATTGTCCAAGCTCAGGATGTGCCCCAGCCCTGCACAAACAGCCCAATGAAGGCTTTGCCACACCAGCAATACTGAAATACGGGCATCAGCTACATTTCCTCATGCTCCAGGTTGTCCAAGTGGCTTCCAGAGCCTCTGCCCTGAGCAGCAGACATCAGTCCCTCCCAGGCCCACGCTCACAGCCTGGCACAGAGATCAAACAGGAGGAAAAGTCAGAGCTGAGCAGAAAACTAAGAGAGGAAGAGGCAGCAGCAATATGGTCCTGGAGAAGGCAGGAGCACAACCCCTTGGCTTCCATTCCCTGCCACTACCCTGGTTCCCAGAGTGCCTCCAGCTCCAAATGCTGCGGCTTTGCAGAGCTGATGTCCTGGCGTTCTCTGCGCCACAGCCCCATCTGCACCACGTGAGGGACAGCTTGAACTCTGGAGCACCCACCAAAGAGCCTCCTGCCCCTCCCAGCAATGTGCCAGGGAACTCACAAGGCTCCAGGATAAGCAGCAGCCATCCTGGGACAGACCCTGCCTGCCTCCACCACACTGGATTTTGTCCCAGTCCCCCAAGCCTGACTCCCCTCACCCCCTCCCTCCAGGCCATACCTGGTTCTTCCTCCGAAGGCGTCATGACTTCACACCCTATTTTTATCCAGCCCACTGCTAAGTAAAAGCAGAGTTGACACTGGCTTTTGGGAAAAAAAGAAAAAAAAAAAGAAAAAAAAAAAGAAAACAAGGCATTTTTCTTATTGTGTGGGAAAAGATCCATGGGTTGGGTTTTCTTTTTCTTTCCCCTTAACTTGGAGATCTCCCAAAGCAAACAAGTGCTGTTAACTGGAAAATAGGATGATTCACCAGTCCCCTGGGCAGATGGTACCCGGGTCCTCTATTCTCCAGCTCCTGGCAAGGGAAAATGCCCCCTGTAAAATTTAAAATAAATAGATGATCCTGTATCCGTCACGGGATCTGCTTTGCAAAGCCAACAGCTCCAGTGACCTCCTCCATGTGCCCAGACCACTCGGTTTGTTCCATTTCTGTGTCCTGCCCCAGAGGGGCAGTCTGGGGTGTGCAGGGACAGACCAGGGGCACAGGAGGTTTCCAAAGGTTGCAGTCTGCCTGTGGATGCTGGAAGCTGAGCAAAGTGCTGGGTTACATCCCCAAATGAAGGGATGGAGCAGCCTTGAGCTGCCCCAGGAGCTGGAGCAGAGCTGTTGCTGTGTGACAAGGTGTCTCTCCCTCCGTGGAGCATCTGCCACCCGATGCCCTTGCTCTGGGGTGGTGAGAAGATGCTGACACATGGAAAAGCTGCCCAGGAGACCCCTGTGGGTGAACAAACAGTGGGGCCAGAGCAATGAAGCAACATTTATCTTCCCTGCAGCCTGTGACATGTGCCACAGTGAGACCGTTCTCTTCACAATGTGACTCAAATTCCATCTGGGTAGTGCAGGAATCTGCTGTCCTTTCCAGAGACAGGGAAGGCCTGTTTGTAAATGCCCTCAGCTCTTCCTTTCCAGAGGCAATGGGACCTCTCATCCTTACTACATTCCCCTTCCAGACTCCCAAATCCTGGCCCCACCAGCAGCAGGGTTGTCCCTTCAAGACCTCATCACAGGGATGCAGCACAGTGAGGGGCTCTTGAGGGGTGTTGGGGCAACACAACCCCTAAAGCACATCCCACAGGGAAACTGCTGTCCATCACCAGTATCCTTTCAAGGCAGGAGCTGTGATGGTGGTGCTGGAAAAGGCTTGGGTGGAAATGGACTGAGAAGGTCTTATGGTCCATAAGTGACCTGTTGACATGCAAGTTCCTGGACATCAGGAGCAGGGCAGTGTTCAGGGTCTGCCTTTCCCTGCCTGGGGCATTGCAACAGCAGAGGAGCCCAATACGCAGGCTGAGAGGCCAAATTCCCAGCACTTTAAAATTCCCCCTTGGAAGCTTTTTGGCTGCTGGAGGCTTGGGTTATTTCTGGATGCACTCGGCAGGAGTGTTTTTCTCTTGCTTCGTAGCAGGGATGAACAAAGAGCTCAGCTCTCTGCCTGCATGCAGACAGCCCTGCTGCCCTGGCAGCACCCACATGAGCTGCATGCCCTTCCCTCTCCCTGCTCCCCAGGCCAGGCATGAGCTCCCCAGGGTGGGGGCCAGCTCAGGAACTGCTCCCTGTGTGAGCCAGAGACATGTGAAAGTCTTCCTCTCACCTTCAAATCAGACCTTTTCAGCCCAAATGGGCCAGAAGCCCCCACTCCTCACAAGGGGTCTGTCCTGCTACCTGGACTTCCTCTGGTATCCCTGCTGGAAGGAGGTCAGAGACTTTTGGATTGCAGAAATGCTTCAGCTCCTTCAGAGGGCTCTTGGGACAGAAAAACAAGGTTTCTTTAGCAAGCCAGAGATGGCAAGCCTCAAAATAAGCGACAGCCAATTGTGGTGTCACCTCATTGCCCACATTGCCACAGATGCTCTGGGCATTTTTATCAGCTTTGCCCTCCTCCTGTTGCTTTTGTATTTTATTTAGATGCAGCCACTCACCCCCCTCATGCCCTGGGGTGGGCAGCAGCCTCTGCCTCGGTACCCACTCCTCCACCTCTGCCCAAGTGCTGTGACAGCTGCCAGGTCACCCCTGGGCATGTCTGCAGAGGGATTAACAGGAGAAATCCCTTTTTTTTAAAATGCCAAATATATTGAAAAAATTGTGCTGTTACAGGTTGATAAAGAAAATACAGCCAGCACCCTGGAGTTCTGGTTAGCACCCTGTGGGCAGGAGGTGCTTGGGTCTGGTGGGGAGGGATGGTTTTAGGGCTATGATTGCTCCTCTAAATTCCCCTGCTGATCCCAGGGAGGGGACTGGGAAGGGATGGCTCTACAGAAGGCTCTGATTTTGTGCAGAGGGCAAATATAAGGGTCAAACCTACCCAGTCCATGCGGCAGACTGGTCCCATTCCCCTTCCATGTGGTGTTCAGCTGCAGCAGCAGGGAAAAGGGATTGTAACCCCTGCTCTGCACCACCCACCAGCCCTGCCTGCTCCTCCAGCCAGCTGAACAAGCACCCAGCACTGGGGGACCATGGGTTGAGTGGTCCTTGGAGTAGGGGGAGGTGAGGGAGGTGGGAAAGACACTGGGTGAGGGAGACAGGGGCAAGAGATGAAGTATTGACCTCAATCCTGGCACCTGGAGCAGGACAGGTGGCTGGAGGGGACAAGGTGGGTGGTCTCTGGTCCTCATCACTGGAAAGGGCAGAGGTGTCCTCTCTGAGCCTCCTTGTATGGGGAGCTGGCAGAAGTACAAACACCCCAGGCTGGGACTGGGGACTGCCAGGGTTCACTCTGGCCACAAACTCTTCCTGGCCTGGCTGCAGCTCAGAGAACAGTGATCTGGCACCTGGGATCCCAAACTACCCCAACTGACCTTCAGCTGAGCCCCAGGGACTCCTTACTTGGATGCCGTCCTCAGCTGAGCTACTGACACTTGGTAGACACCAGTTAAGATCTTTCTAGAAGGCTCAGGGCAGCTGGAAGGTCCCTTTGGTCCTACCCTAGCCAGTGGACAGCTGGGACAAGGAGCCTCTGATGGTGGCTTCTGGGGTGGGAAGGCTGTGCCTGCTGTGCAGAGGGGACAGTGTGGCATCAGGCAGCCTCAGGCAGCTGCACCCCACCACAATCACTCTGTGTGCACTGCTCCTTCTGCCTTTCCTCTCCTAGATCTTACTCAGAGGGAAGGGGCCCATTTTAGCCCAAAATCACAGTGCAGACACACCTGGAGAAGACCATTTCTGCCACAAGCTTCTCACAGATGAGGGCCTTCTCTCTGTAACAGCCCTACAAGTCTAAAACAGGGTCCAGCACCACAGCCCAGGAGGTACCAGAAGACATGGGCACTGTCCTTGTGCCCCCACTCCCCCACACCTCCTGCCTCTGCTGTCAGCTGCTGCTCTCCATGGAAATTTGCCCTTTGTCCCCCCCGATGGCAAGCCCTGCCCAGCACCGGGGCTGGCAGGAGCTCCCCTGCAGCGCTCCAGCCTCCCAGCATCAATCCATCTCCCGGGCTTAGTGACACAAGAGCATCATGGAAAATGGTATCGATCCAGCAAGGTGGTGACTTAATTTGAGGGCTCTAATGAGGCAGCGATTTAACCTTATTACACAAAGGTAAGCAGAGCTGCTGGGTGCTCTGTTGCCCAGCTCCTTGTGTGGGAAGGTGGCTCCAAGGACAAGTTGTTGTTAGGGAGAGGTTGGGGTTGTCTCCAGAACTGAGTCAACATCTCATTGTTCTGGGGTGTCCAGACTCTTGATCATGCCCAGAGTCACAAGGGAGCTCAGATCCAGCTTAGCCCTCTCAGCATCTCTCTCTTTAGTGTTTCCCTCCATCTCCTGGCTCCCTCCACCCCATCTCCTGTCTCCTTCCTCCCCACCCACCTCTTAGAAGCCTCTTAGTGTGGAGTTAATGTACTGTTTCAAAACAGCATGTCCTGGTTCACAAAAGGGTAGAAAACTCAGGGGAGAGCACTCATTAGGAGACTTCCAGCCTGCCACCAACTCACTTTACATCCCTGATGAAGTCCTTTATTCCAATGTCCTCATTAATGCACCACATTACCATGATCATTCCCTAACTCAGATGTATTTGTCCTCCCTTCCCTCAGGACATGCAGTTTAGCTGTCTGGACATCTTTGGATCTCCAGGTTCTTTGGGACACAGCCAGGACAGAACTGGATGTCTCCAGAACTAAATTTTTGCCATGGGATGGAGCAGAGAGCCCAGCTGTGCTCAAAACCGGCCAGGAGGGCAACGGGGCAGCCGAGCACTGGCTGGGGGGCTCCTCACCTGTGAGCAGCCAGGCTGCATGTAGGGCAAGGAGGGAAGATACAGCCTCTACTGACCCACAGGCTGGGGAACACATCTTCTGTGGCCTGGGGTAGCTCTCACTTACACCAGCAGCTCAGTTTTACAAATCATCAGGGTGATGACTTTAATTCCGAGTCCTCTCCTGCTGATGGCAATGATTTTTCCAACCACTCTGACCACAAGCTCACAATAACAGTCTCTACCATGCTGAGCCCAACAGAGCCCTGATCCTCCCTGGATTCCTGAGATACCACCACCATCCTCTGCTCCCTCCAGAAGTGTTTCCTCTCCTCAGCTGGAAGCAGGTGCAGGCTCCTGATAACTCTTCTTTCTGTCCACAAAGGAAACGGGGCGTGAGAACAGCACCGTACAAGAGCAGGATGACAGCCCTGCTCCCGCTGATCTCAACTCAGGCTGCAGATGACTCTTCCCTGCTCTCTGCCAGGCCTGGGAAAGTGAGACACTGTGAATAGAAAACAAAGGCTTAAATGTCCCTAAGCCAGTGATCCCAGTGATGTCTCAGCACGCCCTAACAGTAAGGATCTCTTCCTCCTCACAGCTGGTGGAGGCAGGACACAAGCACGTGTTGGTGTGACTGTCCCTGCCTCCAGGACTGTTGCTATCAGCTAAAAGAGGGTCTCAGAAATGGAGAGAAAGGTATTGGATGGGCTTGGAGCAACCTGGTGTGGTGGAAGGTGTCCTTACCTATGGCAGAGGGGTGGAACAAGATAGGCTTTAAGGTCCCTTTCAACCCAAACCATTCCACGCTTCTATTCCTCTCAGCAGTCCTGGCAGACACTGCAGAGCTGTATCGCCCTGTGAGTTCCTGCTGTGACCAACCTCAGCATCATGTGAAGGTACCATCTTAACAGGCTCAGGAGCAGGTGGCTGGAAGCAACATCCTGAAGTTCATACACTCTTCCCAGCTGTGTATGAGCATTTTCCTCACTCTCCTTCTCCAGAAGATCCAGGCAGTGAATGTGGATCCCCACTGAGAAGTGTAGCACGGGCCTGACCCATATGTAAAAAAAAAACAAATGCCAAGAACCAAAACAAAAAAGCCCAACAATGCATCTCTCAGCATTGCTGTCTCTAGTGCTTCCCTCCATCTCCTGGCTCCTTCCTCCCCAAAAACAAACCAGAAAAGCTTCTGGAAACTGGGAAAGAATCACAGTGTGAAGTGTAAGAG
>JAWWEW010000033.1:13183243-13225884 GCA_035583185.1 Anabacerthia variegaticeps | reverse complement strand
CCAGTTCTTCATGCAGGCATCATGTCTAACAGACCCAGATCTCCTGCATCTGCCCTTTATCTCCTGGGCAACTTCATCCCTTCCCACAGAGGACAAGTGGATCCCAAGGGGAAGGCTGGGGGGGATTACCCCCTTTACTTTTTCCTCCCACCCATCACCAGCTGCAGCTGGCAAGGACAAGGAGCAGGGCTAGTGGGCTTTCCCTGACAGCAGGGGCTGGAGACACCGTGCTCTGCCCTGGTTCCCAACCAAACCCAATCCACTCGTCTCTGCACATTCACCAAGCAGTCACTGCTTCAGAGACACGTTCTCCCAAACACCCTCCCTCCCTCGCCACCTCCTGCGAGCAGAGCCTCGTACGTCAGTGCCTGAGGGGGAGAACCCGTGGGTTGGGCACCGAACTTTGGTCTGCGTGGGAAGCTCCCCGCACGCAGCAGTGAGGGCGAAGTTTAACAAGGATGTTCAACAGGATCCAACAGCTTAAGAAACCCCAAGATCTCTCCCATGGTGACTGGATGCGTTAATGCAGCAGTAACTCCTTAGGAATGCCAAAAGGAAAGCTGGGGCGATGTGGGGAGGGGGAGTGGGACTAGAAGAGGATGAAGAGGCTGGAGAATAGCTGACCGCTGTCCTTTTTCACTCTCTGACACGCAAATCAAATTTCTCTTTCTTGGAGCAAAGAAAAGCCTCTAGGTCTTGGCTGGGCTTAGAGAGAAGAGGCTAAGGCAGATCCATGGAATAACTGCCTCCTGCAGCCAGACTGAAATTGTACCCTACAGCACATCACACTCTCCTGCCTACATCCCCAGCAACCCCCACTGTACACCCAGTCAGCCCTGGGATTCCTCTGCAACCATGAGTTGCGAAGAGGTTGCTGGGAGAGACAGATGCCAAGGAAGAAAGGTTAAGCAGACATTGTGCTCTGAGCGGGGAAAAAGAAGGATCCAATTCAGTTTTGCAGTTTCTAAAACAGTCTCATGAGATCCTGAGTGAAGTGTGCGCAAGCAGTTTTGGCAAGGAGAAACAAAAGACCTGAGAGGAGTGAGAGGAAGGATGAATGAACAAAAGACAGGAAAGCTGCACACATTTTCAGTTCCTGAAGTTTACTTGTCTCTCTTTTAATGCCCAAGCCCTTTTCTTCATGAGGCACCTTTGGGAAAGGTAGGAAATGGGGGGTGGGAAATTTACTACTACCGGCTTTAGCACTAGATCCTATTAACTAAAAAGAATGGGAGCATGGAGAAATTCCCAAGGCGAGAAAAAATCCATCATTAATTGACAGGTCCTTGGGGGGCTGAAGCGGAGATGTTGAGCTGAATTCAATTACAGACCTGGTCAGAATCAGGCAGGAAGATGTGGCTTCTTTCACTGTGTCAATTAAAGAAGCGACTGGGAACGATAGACTTCTCTGCACAGCCTCTGACCCATGAGTCAAAACATGCTTCCATCCGGCGCTGCCTGATGGCTCCGCGGCTCCCACTGGGAACAGATGGGCTCATGGGCAGTGCAGGGATGCCAGAAGGCCTCCTTAGAGGCTGGGCACTCGACAAAACCAGGCCTTGTGCCCTCTGCAGAAATTGCTGTTCTCTGCAGGAAGGTGGCATCGTTAACAGTAATTAATTTGCAGCCACTGTGCTACCTGAGCAGAACCGAGCGCTGCATCACTGAGCCAGCAGCTCGCTCACCAGATTTTGGGTCTCTGTTTAGCAATTCCCTCAGGAAACTGGGATGTAACTGGCCATGTGAGGAGAAACAAGGTGGAGAAGCTTTTAAAAGGTACCTGGGCACAAAAAGCTCTGCATCAAATCACAAATCACACCCTCCTTCCTGGCTGATGGAAGCAGCTCCAGCTCCCCTTGTACCACCTTGGTGCTGCATTGTTTGAAGCATCCAACTTTCAGCTGCCAGTGCATGAGCAAAAAGCAGATGCCTGGGAATATCCCATCTTTTCCCCTTCACTGTTCTCCATGTTAGGCTAGTTTTGTGGATCCCTAATTTCCCCTGCAAGACCACCACAAGTTTAAGAGGTCCCAGACATGCAAACTGTCCTGGCTAATCCCTTTAACCTTCTCTTTTCCTCCTGTGTCTTGATCTTCTCCCCATGGCTCATCTTTAGCACAGAACAGCCACCCATAGAAGATAAACCAGCAACACTCTGCACCTCAAACACTGCAGAAACAAAGCACATGGAGGTACCCACGAAGGGCCTGAGAGAATTTGCTGGGTGGTGTCTCAAATAAAAAGCAATGTACATGTGTGTGGGAAAATAAACCACAGAAAAGGGAGAAAAGAAGCAAGGAAATTCCAGGATCAGCTGGGCAGGGCTCTGAGAGCGTGGCCCAGAGAAGAGATGGGGAGGGCATGGCCACGTTCCCTGCAACCTGGTTCAAGTCAACTTGGAACAAGATGATCTTTAGGGTCCCCTCCAACCCAAGCCATTCTATGATTCTGTGCTTGATTCCTGCTGGGTTCAGGAGAGCAGGGGTGTGCCCTTTCCAGAAAACTTCCAAGGAACCTTTACTCCATCCCCACGTTTTCCTCTAGCTGCAATAACCTGCATGTTCTCCCATTTTCAGCAAACTGCTCTAATCAAACAATATTATGTTCCTACTGACATAATTTTACACCTTTAAAAGTATCTCTCTCCAGATTCCCCTTCAAGGGTTGAAAACATCCTTCCTTCTACTAACTCCTGCTTCTTTCCTTCTCCTTTAATAACACTTATGTTATTGAACAGTCTCCTTTTGCAACACAGACAGCTTATTTCTTACCCCCTTGGATCCACCATGCCTTACTGGGTCACAGGGTATCATGGGCTGTTTCAAAGCCTTCCTGGCAGCCTCACACACTCCTTCCAACAAACAGGAATAAAACTCATGCCACAAAGGACTCCTAGGAATAAGGATAAGGGCTGATCCTGAGCACTCTGTGGAGCAGCTGAAACCAGGAGCACCACAAAATTAGGAAGAACAAAGAAGTTCTAAACAAGCACTTAAAGATATATTTATAGTTCTTGAGTGCTCCTTTCCTGTGGGTGCTTAAGTGGCATTGCCAGCACCTGGGGAAGGACATCCTCATGAGATGGGCTAATTGAAGGAATTATTCCTGAGCAGTTAATGGATAACTGCTAATTGGTGGAAGAGGCTGAGCAGGGGGGGAGTGCTGTTGGAAGAACTTCTCTGAGGCCTTGGGAGGGAGAAAGAAGCCAAGAACAAAGGATCTGTGCAGTGTCAGGCAGGGCCTGGAACGGGAGGAATTTCTATTTCTCATGTTCTTGGCTTATTTACAAAGATTCCCAAAACTCCTGTAAGGAACGGATGAGCAGGATGAGCAATGCTTCATTCCCGGCCTCAGAGCACAGTCCCAGCAGCCAAGGCAGAGCTTTGTTACAGTCAACAAAACCCAGCAGTGTGTAGGAAAAGGAGCTTTTCTGCTGCAGCTCCAAATGTTGCCTTCAGCTCTACCTTTGTGGTGACTGCAGCCAGACCCTCGTTTTGGGGGACCCTGATGGTATGGGGACCACATCTTGGGGTCTGTGAATTCCTCTGACCACACCACTGGTGGCATGGAAAGAACAGGCTGTGGCTGTAAGTCAGAGCTCTGGGAAAGAGCAGGGAGGGAAAATGCCATGTCCTTCTACCTGGAAACCTTTGGGCTCATGCCTGAGTGACTTCTCCATCTGATAGAGCATCTCCATGCTCCAAGACACTTCCAGCATCTCTCCACTTCTTTCCCTGCCTTTCTCAGCTTCCTTGGAGCCCAGAGGGTATCGAGATGTCCTGGAAATGAAAGAGGAGGCAGCCCCCCCTCGAGATGGCAAGAAATGCTCTCATGCCCCAGTGCTGAGGCTTGTTCCTGAGGAGAGGCTCCCGCGCCGAGCAGACGCCACATGTGTTCGGGAAAGCTGTCAGCAGGAAAGAAAGGAGGGGAGAGAAGGAAAAAGCACGTGCTGTACCCGCTGGCGCTGACTAAACCCTGAGGCTTTGTTTGCTTGGTCTCCAGCCCTCATAAAAGTCAAATGAGCCTTTTAGCCGAGAGCCTGGGGGGAACAGAGAGGGCTGGGATAAGTGAGGCAGCTGGGCCATCACCTCCTGCACCTCCCCATCTGGGGGACCCAAGGGAGCTGTTTCAGGTCCTTTGGTCTTACAGGAACACCTTGGTCTGGAGCTCCTTCTCCTGCAAATTTCTCCTTTTAGGAGCAATTCAGTAAGGCCACAAAAAGTGCTGGACTTGCGAAGAGCTCAGCCTGAAGCTGAGCAGGGGCTGAGGACGGAGTGAGGGAGGTGGGTTCACCCACTCCTTCATCTCCCCCTTCCCTCCCCACTGAGACATAAGGCAGGACTAAAGGGCTGCCCATGACAGAGGAGAATTTCGGGAGAGATGAGGCAGAGAGCACAAACACTCCCAAACCCATTCCTCAGCCTGGGAGCCACCACAGCAGCAGCTGGAGGAGCAATTTCCCCTGCGAGGAGGAAGGGAAAGAGTGAGGAGTGCTTGGCAGGGAGGTGTAAAGGGAAATCCTACTTTACAAGGGCCCAGTCAGTCCTGCTCGTACAAGTGACAGGCCTGACAGGAGCATGTGACAAAACACAAACAGTGTCTGGTGGGTACAAAACAACAGCAGGGACTCAGCGCTCTCTGCCCCAGCAGGTATTTGGATGCTGAGAGACAGTTCCCAGGTAACTGGGGCTTCTTATTTGAAAACTGCTCTTTTTTATTATTATCTTTCCTCCCACTGCAAAAGGCAAAGAGAAAAGAGACAGGGAGAGGGAGAGTCGTTTGACAAGCAGAAAACTTCTATGGGGGGAAAAATGAATAAGTGGGGGAAAAAATGAATAAGGGGTGGAAGAATAAAAGCGCAGGTGAAGGAAATACAAAGTTAAAAGGCTCAGGGCTGAGTCAGTGTGGTGCAGGGTTTGTGAGGGAGACTCTCTTTTGGAAATCAGTAATCCAAAGGGCTCTGCGTGTGTGCATAAAGTTATTGACTGACTGCATTACATCCACTTATCCCCCATTAAGCAGCAGGCTTCAGTTTGATCCCGAACAGCAAGGAATTAGAGTAACTCTACCCTGCGTTTCTAGAAGGGTTTCCATCTCTGAGGAATCCAAAGTGCTTCAGCAGCCCTCCGGGGAATGCAGGACTGACATCCAGATCCATCCGGGGTGGAGACTGGCAGTGGGACCGGCTGCTGTGTGCGCTGGAGATGGGAGGGAACCCTGGTGCTTCTGTAGAGAGCTACAAGATCTCTATTATACAAGTGGAGTAGAAAAGGGTTGGCTTCCAAGGACACAGAATATAATTAGCCTATCTCAGAACAAGTAGCGATTCCACCCCTGCTAAGCTGCTCTCAGTTCAGCTTCCAACAAATCATCTCTGCTCCCTGCTCAGCTGGCTGTGACTCCACACACGAGAACCAGACAACTCTTTATGTCTGGAAGGGATGAGCAGCTATAGGTCTCCATATAGTTACTGAACATTTACAGAGCTCACTTAGAAAGTTTTTGTTCCCTTCTGCCCCCACTTCAGTTTTCCACCCCCTCAGCTGTACTGATGCAACTGCTTGTGGATCTGTGGGGAATGAGACCATAGAAATGATCTATTTTTTTTTTAATCCTTCTTTGTTGTTATTGTGTTTTTTGGGGTTTTTTTTTATGACATGTTCATTTGCATCACTTCAGCAGAGCAGGTTCCTTGCAGCCCCCAGTCTCAGAGCAGCACAAAGTCACAAAGTTTGGTGAAGGGGTGGGAAGAAACTCTCAGGAGTCAGGAGGAAAGCGAAGGGGCCTCAGGTCCCTCTGTCAGCTCCCACTATCCCAAAATAATCTCCTCTGGAGCCACTGTGACGCACAACCCTGGTGACCCTGCAGCTCTGCCAAGCCAGCTCCATCCAGATGTCCCTGCAGCTGGCACGGGGGGACACTTACACTCCCTTGTTCCAAAGATGCTTTGCTTTGTGTCCCTGGCTTCTCTGCCATGCCCCAGCTGACTTCCTGTGTGGCAAAGCCGCTTTGTCACTGGAACTGCTGCTCCTTGTGGAGCTAAAGGACTGGGAAGCTCTGAAGGAAGAGGAAACTGCAGCTCCCTCCAGGGCAAACTGAGACAACTGAAAGTGCAGGGTTTTCAGGTCATCCCAGACTTCTAGGGCAGAACTGAGGAAAGACCTTAAAGCAATAAATGCAGCCGTGGAGATACCAGCACCTGTGAGGTTGGGAGCTGGGTGGCTTCACTTCTGCTATGACATGGTCCTCATCTACGTTGCCTCTGTCCTGCACCACTTCCAAAAATCTTCCAGATGGGAACTGGGAGATCATTATGTTTGTTGCCTTGGAAATAGCTGGTGTCCCAGTGCAAACTAGTCAAACAGGGAGCTGTCAAACTTCCCTGTGCCCCCTTCTGCACCCTCCAGACAGTGCATGAGAGGCACCTTGTTTATGGGCTTGACACTGGGTATGACTTAACCAGCTTTGACAGGGATGATCCTATTTATAGGAGGAACTCCTAATGCCTCTCACTCAATGTCATGTTTGGGAAAAAGTGAGAAATGAAACAGAAATGACCCCTGAGTTTCTACTTTCAGTAATGGAAATTTCAGCTGCTGACCTGGGCAGGATGGCAGCACTGAGCCAGTTTACTCAAGGTCATTCAGAAGTTCACACAGTGCAACTTCCCCTCTTCAAATGTCCTTCCCATCTTGGCTTGGCGCTCCCGATGCATTTCAATTCTGGACCCTTTGCATCTTGGATCCTCCAGAAATTCAACCGTGCCTCAGCTCATTCCATAAGGTTGGGAGCATAAGGAGCTGAAGGAGAGGAGCTATTTCATAGATTACCATTCAGGAGTTGCACAAATGCTTTGCTAAACACCCCTGAACACAGGACAAGCAGAAGAACATCCAACCAACCTTTATTCCTCCATACACACCAAACACTTCAACAGAGGGGAGACCTCACCGTGATCTCCTCCTGAGGGGCAGGGGAGGGGCAGGCACTTATATCTCCTCTCTGTGTGACAGTGACATGACCCAAGGGAAGGGCTGGAGCTGTGTCAGGGCAGGGTTAGGTTGGATCTCAGGACAAGGTCCTTCCCCCAGAGGGTGGTGGGCACTGACCAGGCTCCTCAGGACAGTGGGCATGGCCTCAAGGCTGCCAGAGCTCCAGAAGCATTTGGATAATGCTCTCAGGGACAGGGTGGGATTGTTGGGGTGTCCTGGGCAGGGCCAGGGGTTGGACTGGATGATCCTTGTGTGTCCCTTCTGACTCAGGATATCCTATGATTCTGTGATTCTACAAAAGCATCTTTTTTTTATTTCCCTGTAGATTTTTCTGGCATCTCAAAGGATGGTTGGCACTGTTGGCCACCAGTCCTAGCCCTTCAAAGGCCTCTGGCCAGTGCTGCCTCAGAGGGCAGCATCCAGGTGCATTGCTCTGCGATGAGGTGTGCCAGGAGACAGCACGTGTGTGCAAGGCATCCTGAGCTCCAGGCGGCTACGATGAGTCAGAGCCAGTCGCCTTTTTCCCCGCGGTGCAATTGTACCAGGCCCTGACAGCATCAGCTGGCTTTTATCACTGCTCCACATCAGAGCTGTCAGTCCTGAAGACAATGGAAGGTGTGTGGAGGGGGAGGAATTGAGCATCTCTGCGCTCTGTTGGCTTCCCAGAATGATGCCAAAGTGGCGAGCAGAGTTTTTGATTAGCAGCCTGCTGCCGCAAGAGGATTAGCGAGGACGTCAATGAGTGTGGCAGCACTGAAATAAAAAAGCAATGCTTCTGGAGCTTCCTCCGCTGCTGTTTTGTGGGGAAGAGCTTGACTGACGGCAACGAGAGCTCTGGAGGGCATGTAGTCACTGGATGGTTCATCCATGCTCATGGCCCCATGGATGGAAAGCACTTGTCTTCAGTTCTATTGGCTCCAGCGGGCTCTTCAAAGGATTCAAGTCACATCCTCAGTGCAAATTCATCTTCCCCGTGTGTAACTTCTCAGACTCGCCTGTTGCTGTGGCAGTGACAATGACAGAGAGGGAAGGGAGACCTGACAAGCAAGGTCCAGGGGCATTTGGTGAGCAGAAAGCCTCAAGTGAACAAAAAGATTAGATCTTGCCAGCGGAGTTCTCTGCCAAGGAAGCAGGGGTGTTTGTGCCTCCTTCAGGCATATCACGGAGTCTCCTGTCCCCCAGGTTTGCTGGGAAGATCACCCACGTGGATTCTCAAACCCCCTCGTGTGGGTTGTCCCGTGCCTCTCCCTCGCGCTCGGGGGGAGCTTCCTGTGAACACCCACGGAGTGATTCGTTCTCTCCCTGCACATCCCTGACGAGATGCCGATGGAAAAGCTGACAGCAGCAATGCCCAGGGTCTATCTGCCTGTCAGCTCTGCCTTGTTTCACTGCTGCTCATCAGACTTGGACCTGCCTGTTGTCCCCGTCTTGCACTTACGCACTGAAGTCCTCCCGGCACAGAAATCAGCTTTTTATTCTATTTGTGAAGCACAGAACACAAGGACTTTGATGCCATCTAGATACTAAGTTTATCCTAAAACCAGAGCTGAGGGAAGTGTTATACTGATTATTTTCCAGGCACAGGAGTTAAGTTCAAGGCAGGGTAAGTGATTTCACAAAGGTCTCAAGAAATCTGTGAACACTGTCAAAACAGGGTCTGTTTCTTTCAGAAGGCAAACTAAAGCCTGGAGCTCAAATCCATCCTTCCCTCCAGAATGGACCTAGAACAAAGTCTGTTTCCCTAATGTGCTGAGGTATTATATAAAATAAATTGTCTTGGTCTGTGCAGGGCCTGGTACAATGGGTTTCTAAATTAAGCCCTTGTAAAAGGAAATGGTAAGACAGGTGTGAGAGAAGATACCTACAAGCTGCAAAGCTTAATCAGAAATTAGCATTGCTGAACGGGCCAGACACAGTCATTTCAGCAAGAATTCTGTGGGGTTACTGCAAAACAGCAACGAAATGGCTCTTGTCCTAATGATCCCATACAACCTCCTCTGCCCATGCTACAGGTGTACTCAGGCACTTTGTCACCACGTTCCTGAGAGCTGCTGCAGTGACAGAAGGTGCCAGTTGTCCCCAGGCCCTGCATGGTCCCAGCCTATGACTTTCCATCCAGCCCCCACAGGTAAAATGCCCTGCAATGACTAAGTGGCATTTCATCCCCATGGTATTCCTCTGGAAGTGACACATGGGGGAAAGAACACGTTCAGCATCAGGACAAAAGCTACAAAATAAGCAGAAAGGGAGGAAGTTTAAAAATTAATCAGAGCTCAAAGTGCTGTCAAGTTTTTCCTCCTCCCTCCCTTTGCAGACACAAAGCCATCACCAAAGATTAAAAGTGATCGACTGGCCGGGTCAGAGCAGGGCAGATGTGACAATGGGAAAAGGGGGAATGGCTTCCCACTGCCAGAGGGCAGGGTTAAATGGGATATTGGGAAGAAATTCTTCCCTGTGAGGGTGGGCAGGCCCTGGCACAGGTTGGGCAGAGAAGCTGTGGCTGCCCCATCCATGGAACTGTTCAAGGCCTGGCTGGATCGGACTCGGAGAAACCTGGTCTAGTGAAAGTTGTCCCTGCCCATGGCAGGATGGTTGGAGCTGGATGATCTTCAAGGTCCCTTTCAAACCAAGCCATTCTGAGATTCAGAACATGGCATTAGACTCTCCTAGAAGACAATTTACAGATCCCTGCTTCCACCCCCCTTCCTCTGTAGCTCATTCCTGTTCCCTTGCTATGAAAAGTTTGGTTGTCTTCTCCTTTTTCTGGCTGAATCTTTCCACGGCAGTTAGCTGCCATGGTGATGGAAGTTACAGAAATTAGTAAGAAGAAGAGTCATAATTAACAATTGACTGACAGTCCCATCTGACCTGAGACAGTAGCTGAAAGCTGCCTCCCACTTCAATCTGCTTGCCACAAGCCAGCCAGGAACACGCAGATTCGATAGCCAGGGTGGTTTGGCTATTTGGCTCCACTCCTGCATTGGATGTCCTCAGTGGATTTGGTGCTCGGAGCATCAGTGAGGATGTGTCACCATTGCCCTCTTCTGGATCAGCAACCAAGTCTGCTCCAAAGCTTGGGAGATGTCACTGTATAGTGATGGCAACACGTGGTGACTCCAAGGGAACTGTTCTGCAGGTGACCACTGTCACATCATGCAGGTTCTTTCCACTATTTCATTCAAAGAGCTTCGAGTTCTTCTGCATTTCTCCTTCCAGAATGGTGACTACACTGCAGGACAGATTTACAGCAGATGGTGGATTCAAATGGATGGAGAAATTAGAAAAAAAAAATTAATGCTAAATATATGACTAATTCAGGATCTCTCTGAGTGTGTACCGCTGTGAAAGGTGGGTGGTTCAAAACCTCCTGGGAACAGGGGGATTTCAGGTTCAAATGAAAGGACATGTGTGGTTAAACTGAGGAACTCCATGCCACAGGATGCTAAGAGGCTAAAAACATATATGAACTTAAGGGGAATCTGGAAAAGTTTGTGGAGGAGAAATCCAGTGAGGGATACTAATTACACAGAACTTCTAACCATTTATATAAGTTACATTTCTACATGAAATACGTATTTATGGAAGAAAAGTCTTCCTAGTCCTGCCTAGGCACCCTCTTTGGGGGTATATACATGACATGTTCCTGAATGCCCTTTGCTGACCCAGTATAACACACTTCTGTTGGTATGAATATGGAGAAGCACACGGATCTAATCAGGGGTCAGGTCCTCAGCTGCTGCCTCAAGGTTTTATTCAGCTTGAGGCAGGTGGAGACTCAGTAATTGCTCAGCGACACACTTGGGGCCTGGCCCACCATCGAGCCCTTGAGATCTGGTGATTTTGTAATGCACAAAATTATGCACAAACCGCACTGTTTTATGCAGGGAAGAAAATTAGCCAGCCTCAGCGAGGCACATTACTTATGGACTGAGGGAGGCAATTTGTCACACTCAGCTGGAAAGAATTTCTGCACTTGTCTGCCTGCTGGAGTACGTGCAATATGGTAACACACAGCACCAAACCTGCCACTGGAAATTATGGGGCTGTTGTCAGCATCCAAGGACTGGAAATAGGCAGGAAATAGGAAACTGGTGAGGAGTTTCAGCAGCTTGACCCAGCTCTGTAATGGACTTCAGAGTCAAGAGCAGGTTGATGACAGCTGTTAATCCCTCCTAGCACAGCCCTTGCTCGCTGTGTTCTCTGCTGTTGAATAATGCATCTCCCAAACAGGGAAAAAATGGGAATGGACACCTCTTTTTCACTCAGCATGGGGAAAAGGAAAGATGGGGGAATGATGAGCCCCTGACAACAGGGAAAATGACGGCGAGAGAGGCAGGGAATGCATGAGGTGCCTGGCATGTGGAAGGAGAATGGTGGGTCCTGGGTAAATGAGGACTGTGGGGATGTAGGAGGGGACATATATCCATCCCCAAGACAAGGATTTAGGGGAAAAGATGGCACGCAGACCTCTTGAGTCAAGGGGTGGATAAGATTGATATAGAGTGTCTCTGAGATTAGCTCAGCTGGGTAGAGCGTGGTGCTGATAACACCGAGGTTGTGGGTTTGATCCCTGTATGGGCCATTCACTTAAGAGCTGGACTTGATGATCCTTGAAGGTCCCTTTCACCTCAGAGTATTCCAGGATTCTGATGCAGATTGGGACTGTTCATGAAAGTAAGAATAGAAAGCAAAGTGCCCTCAGCCCAGTGCAGTCAGTCCCAGCACAGACCCGAAGTCTGAAGAGTGGGACAGAAAGGACAAACCCACAGCTGAGGTATCTCAACATCATCTCCAGTGGGTCTCTGCCAAATGAAGATCCAGACACTGCACTGCAGAGGTCTGGAGAGGAACCCGTGAGACAAAGCCGTTCTCTGGTTTGTCACGGGTGATAAATGGGACACGGCACACACAAAAGATGCTCTTTAGGGTCTGGATGATAGAGTGCCTCAAAGACAGATCAGAGACTAAAAGTCAGGGCTCCTGACCCCTGACTAAACTTTGGCACATGCAAACTTACATTGGACAAAAGTCACACTCTGCTCCAGTTCCCTGCTTTCCAGCAAGTGTAACAGTCATCGCCTGCCCTAGAAAGAGAGCATCCTCCATTCATGTTTGGGGAGCTCCTGGAGAGCAGAAGCTCTGCAAGAGCAGAGCATTATCTCTTCAGCATCCTGCAAGAACATGCCAGCAACATTTAACTTCCCCTCAAATCCGGTGGCAGGTCACAGCGATTGGCGGGTCTCGCATGTGTGTGACTGTGAGTCACCCAGTATTACTGATCTGCATATTAATCTATTGTTGTAAGTGACTTGGAGCTGCCTACAGACAATCCTTCGGAGTACGGAACAATGGAGAACCTGCACATCTGAAGAAAGCCTCCTCTGCATGGCAACTTATTGCCATCGTAACCAGCATAAACAAGAGCAATTAAGACGATTTCAGAGCATCACCTCCTCCCTCTGGGGTCTTAATGAGAGCACGCTCAGAAGGGGGCTGGGACAGGAACAGCAAGGGCTGGGAGTTAAATTGTGCAGGAAAAGAAGGGTAGGAAGGGTGCTGGATTCAGAGATTGCTTCCTTTCCACCCCATAGCAAAGGGCAAGAGGGGGCAGAGAGTTGATGGACTCTGGTAGACAGGAAAGGTTGAGAGGAGCAGAGCTTTACTGCTGCCTAACCCTCGCACCAGCTGTCAGGAACCTGCAGAGGAGTGTGGTGACATATCCAGGTAATCAAAAGTAGCCAGAAGGAGTGAGAAAGACACAAGCATTGCCCAGAAGTATAACAGGGCTCTGAGCTTGGTAGAATCAGGGTTGGACTCACTGATGGCCTTCTAGGAACAAGGTGCTAAGGAAGAAGCTCTTTCAAAGATGACTATTTATCCCAGAAAATAAAGACAAGCCTCCACACGGTGCTGTTGGGTTCGTGTATAGGTTGATTGCACACGCTCGGTAAAGCTTTGCTATATGCAACTGATCTACGAGCATTCAGATGACTGAGAAGCTGTTTGTGGGTGGCTGTGCAGTGAGGAGAGATGGAAAATTAGGGAGCTTTCCTGTGAGAAAACTGCCAGGAGATGAGAGCCTACACATTAGAGGGACTGACCTATACAAATACTCCGGGGAAGGAAGGGAGACAGCTCATATCATCTCAAGGATGGCACCTCTTCTTTTGGCAATCTGGCCCCTTGCAATGGAGAAGAAATGGATGGGAGTCCGGAATGGAGCTTTTGTGAAGGTTTTCATAGGATTGAATACTGCAGGAACTATCTGATTTTCAATTGACTCCTCTCAGATTTAAGGCAGAAATCAGAAAGGAGGTTCCTGCATTGTCAGCATATAAATAGCCCGATGGAAGCAAAACAGGAGCTCAGTTTGGTATGTATGATGGACTCAGATAACTTTATAAAAACCCCAGGATTTTATCCAGATACTCCTGCAATAAGCTCATCAGCTTTTCTTTAAAGGGTGTGTAATGACAGCTTCTCGTGCTTCAGGTGGATCACAAAACTCACCCAAGAGTCAAAATGGTTCTTTCCATTCTCTGCAGAGACAATCTTTTCCTTTTAACTCGAAATTTGCTATCACAGATTTGATTGTCTGTTTAAAAAAAAAAAAAAGAAGAAGAAAACTTGCACATTAACTTGCAGAGGGAAGAGAGGAGCTAAATCTGAGACCTCTTATCTGAATCTTCTTGATGCCTGAGTGCTGGATAATTGGAATTGCTGTCTTAGCCACAAATGCTGTTTTGCTCAGATGTTCCTAACCTTTTGCCCCTCTAGCAGAGCAGAACCATGGTTCTAAGATCTCAGGATGAAATCTGACCTTCAACAGAGAGAGATCCTAAAGAAAATTCCTAGAAGTCCAGCAGGAGATGATTGCTTTGCAAAATGAGAAACCAAATCTCTCTGGAGTCAAGAGCTGTTCAGAAACAGCGTCACTCAGCCAACCACACGGACCAACTTTCCCTTAGTTAACACTTTCAACAGCCATAGTTCAAACCCTCCCAGCCAAAGCACTTTCTATCACCAGGCCAGTTTTTGAGAGGGAAATAGTGTGTGAAACAATCAGATTATTAAGATCAGTTTAGGAAACTGAGGCCATCTGCCTTGTTAATTCTGTGTGCATTGGGTGGGTCTACAGAGCTGGAGTCCACCTGCAAAGACATAGATGACTCTGTAAAGAAGAATAACTATTAATGGTTGCTGATATTCAAGACAACAGCTTTCCCTATGGATATCTTGTTTAGGTACTGCCTGGAGGGCAAATAGTGAGGACTCAGCAATTCTGAATGTCAGCTTACGTATTTAGGAACCTCATGTCAAATGCCTTCTAAAATGTAGCAAAAAAGAGGGCCATTTGACAGAGAAAAATGGGGAGATGTGAACAGCTGAATCTGTTCTCTGTCACTGACTCACCAAGGGACTTGGAGCGAGTCACCTTATTTCCCCATTATTCAAACGCTCCCTTGTAAAATGAGGCCAACAGCAAAGCAAGTGCAGCATTTTCTGTAGTGCTCAGGTCTGTACCTGCTACTGTGTGTTTTGGCTGGGCTGCACAGGAGTTTTCAGTTCAGAAGAAGGGTCTGCAGAGAGACATCAGTGTTTGTTAATCCATGCTTTATAATGTTCTGACATCTGGAAGGGCAGAACAGAATCATTATTGTTAGGATGATGACCACTGTGTCCCTTATTAAGAGGAAATTAAAAATAGGAAGTGGTTATAATTATCATTTTGGCCACCATTCCAGTGGCATCATTCTCAACACAGTGCCAGGATTATAAAGTAATAGCAAAGGGAATGTCAATGTACAACTCTTTTTTCAGTGCAGCACGAGTGTGAGCCAGCAAGGTCCCTGCTATCTCCTTCCCTGACATCCAGCCGTGCCTTTCCCAATATGGCTTGCTCCCACTTTCTGAGGTCCATTGTAACATCAACAAAGGCAGCCCAGTGGTATTGTTACATCCAAATGATGGAAGGGGACAGAAGGGAAAAAAAAAAAGGCAGAATCTCTAGAGATGAAAACAATCAGCTTGTACCATTCCAGAGGGGAAGAGAAGAATTTCCCAGATAAAGATTTATCACTGTCCCTGTCTCCTGCCCTAAGGCAAAGTGCTGTTGCCTGTTCCAAGCTCACCGGTTTTGCTCTCTGCTCCACACAAGGAAGGGAGAACCCGCCTTTGGAAACTGCTAACCTTTTCCTGCATGGAAATCCAAACGAAAGCACTTTGTTTGGGAAAGGCTTGCGCTGGGATTCATAATAAGCCATCGTTGACGTGACAGACCTTGTTGTTGACTTGGAGCCAAATCTTGAGGTCCTTGCCTGAAGGATCAGCAGGATTTGACCCCAGGACTGTTATTAGCCTTGACATCACCAGCTCCTGACATGGGATAGTTTTCCAGTGAACTTGCTTGAGAATGTTTAGAAATGTCAAGTGGCCGAGCCACGAGGACACAAGAACGAGAAGGTATCAAATTCGCCCAATTGAACGGGAGAATTCCAGTCCTCCCCCTCGCTCTCGCTGGCGATGGCAGCGCTGCTGACAACGTGTGTCAGGGTTATGCCACGTTATCAGACCCCCTCTCAGCCCGGGCGCCCTTTGTCAGCACAGTCCACGTGTGAGATCCCTGCTAAGCGAGAGCAACGGGATCCCTACGCAGGCTCAGAGACCTGCAAGAGAACTTTTGCAGGACTAATTCTGTTGAGGTGGACAGAGTTTGTGCCAAACCTTTCACACACAGGATGGACACTGTGTGAGCTGGGCAAGAGCCTACAAGTTCTGGTTATGGTGTGGTAATATTTTTCCAAAGGATCTCCCATCACACTGAGAGCTTTGAGAGAGGAGAAGGAGAGGGGCAGAGGAGATTAAAGAAGCTGGAGAACTGTGGGCACCGACATAGCACTCATGAGGTGCAGCAATCCCCATATGTTTACTTTTATTCCATATAGGCCAGAATTCCATGCTGAATTCCACGTGTGAGTTAAAACCTCCAGCCAAACTCTTTCTCCATACTTGGAGCAGCTACGGCACTCACTTCAATACTTGCAGAACAACTCATCTCACCGTGGTTTAACCCAAACTTCTCAACTTTGCCATTCTGCACTGTCTTCACTATGTTGAGTGCTGCCAACTTTCCTTGGATACACCCACAGCACAGTAAATCTTACTCCCGTGCTCCTAGACTCAAGCTGCTGTTCTGGTTGCTGGCATTAGTCAAGGTCTAAAAGGATCTGCCATTCCATTCACGCCCCCAGAAGATTTGTACCACCCAGATGCCATTATCGAGTGAAACTCCCATTGTTTCACACAGCTAAAATCAGTTCCTCTATCAAAAATGATAAGGTGTCAGAATCCGTATCGATCCCATATATCCACTCATCTGTCTTGCCATCCCTCCGCAATTTCTGCAATCTTGAGAGCACCACGTGTTAGTGTGCTGCAGGAACTCATCCAAAATGCTTCAATATCCCTAAATTACTCATGGAGGATTCACCTTCCCTTCCATCAGGGAAAACAAAAGCTTGAAATTCAAGGGGAGGGCTGAAATCTACTCGGCTGATTGGCTGGAAGATGCCTTCTCACCCACACGTCCTGCTTGGTAACATTTCCAAATATTTTTGGGCAAGCTGAAAACAATTGTGTTGGAGGGGCAGGGGGGCTGCTAATACCCTATCGGTTTCACATTCCTAGGAGAGCTCCCAGCCCACCAATCTGCCATCCTATATCAGGCAATGAGCCTTCAGCTGGAAACTTTACCCTGGCTCTACCTATTGTCCAATGTTTTCCTTCCTGCCAGATGATTGGAATCGCACCAGTTGTTAATTTTACACCTGCTGTTTGTGAATATCCCTGGGTGACCTTTCCAACAACAGCTACCACGGGGGATTTTGCACTGGAGAGATGCACATACATCCATGAGGGAGCAGATAGAAAGGGAACAGGAAGGGGCCTTCTGATGAATGATGAGGGATTAAAATAGCTCTTGCTGGGGCCATGGTGGGATATTGGACAGCAGGAATGATGAAGCGGATGTTTAAAACATAGTGAAGTGTCGCTCTAAGCACAGAGGGCAAAACAGTGTTAGCAGATCCCTTCCTCTTCTCAGCTCTCTCCTTGTGCCCAGCTGGCTCAGCAATACAACCCCCTGAGCTTCTTGCAATGGAAGAGTGTCTCCCTAAGATGCTGAAGCCAAGGTCTGGAAAGTCTGGAAACTCTTTTATTTGGGAATCTGAAAGGAGCATCTGCCCTACAGCCCCATTCATCATTTCTTACCTTGGTGTAACTGACCCCAGTGCCATCTCTGGAAGGGATTAATCACTCCAGGAGGGATGTGCCAGTACAGCATGGACAGGAAAAGCCATTGGCTTCTCAGTCCTGAATTCTAGCTGGTCTGAGGAAGTCACAGGTGCTCAGATATCACTGTGACCAGCTTTAATACTCAGATTAGGTTAAACAGATCTAGCTCATATTAGAACTGCTGCATTAAGAGCACTCTGGTTATTAAAAATGATTTATGGGGCCAGAGATGGATCAGAAGAGAAACTGGCCATGGCCTGTAGCCACGTCACCTCAACAGTTCCTACAGCAAGCTGGTACTTGGCTGTTTAAAGTGGAGTAGTCTACAAATAGGCACAGGAGATGGCAAATTTTCCTCTGAGAGAATACTGAATATTGGATAAATAACACAGTGGTGGATGTCTGCTGAGTGGTAGCAGATGTTTGGGGACAGGCAAGCCTGACCCTTGTGGAGGAGAAATCACTGATGTGGATATCAACACAATTCTGTGTGTACAGTGCTCAGTCACAGGCCTCCATCCTCCCTGGTACAGCAGTGTGCCAAGAAATGTCTCTCCCAGACATCTCCACTCGGCAAAATACACCCTTTCATTGGAGAACCGCTCTGGCTCAGGATCTGATTCCATTCAGAGATACTGGGGCAAATCTTGCCCCTGTCCTCTAACCCAGCCAAGCTCAAATGGAAAAAGCCTTCTAAGATCTGAACCTCAGGTCCAAACCAAGCTGCCCCCAATTCCTGTAACTTCTCACTACAGGATGAAAGGGCTCCATGCTCTTATAGAGACCATCTCGCAAGTGAGGCTCCCACCACATCGAAGCTAATGAGCATCCTACTGCATCTTATGCAAAATGAGAACTCTGAGGGTTGGCCAGTTCCCAAATTTGAAGAACAACATTCTGACCATCTAAACTCCTGCTGCAGAAGAAATTTCTCACTACTTCTCCTGATCAGGTGTGGAAGACATGACCATTTCTGCAGAAGGCCTGTCTACAAACCCAACATGCCTCTCAAAAGAAAAGATATCCCTGATACATCTTTTTGCTGTGGTGTTCTTGTGAGTTCTTCTTCTGAGACTTTCAGGCCACCAAGCCACCAGTTTCTCATTCCTCTTGGCCAAAAGCTCACTCAAATGCATGGACAGCTGCAAACAGTATGACATACCTTGGGCAGCACTGGAGGGGGTCTGTGTGTCACATATCTTCAAACACCTGAAAACCAGGGGAACAATAGTTGTAATCCCCCCAAAAGGAGTGCCTCAGCTAAGTGAAATCTGTGGTTGAAGATCAAAAATGGCAGATGAGCTTCTCTCTGCAGCTTCATCAACATGCTAATGGCCATCTGCATCTCTGGATCCAGTTCTGTCCTTGGCCAACCCAGCTTAGCAAAGGTTTTGTTTTTCTTGGGCTGGTTTTGTTTACAGCCGCTTGACCGAGGCAGAGAGTTCACCAGCAGCTGAATGCAACCCAGGCTCTCCCAAGTGTACGTTCTCCAGTGAAACATCTGGTTACAAGGCAAGGTCAAACGGGCCTGAAATGGGAGAGGGCCACAGATTCTCTCCGCTGAGATGGAGCCAGCTGGGAAAAGAACAGGCTTTTCTGGGTATGTTTGAGCATTTGGCTGGGAAAAGGAAAAAGAAGAAGAAAGAAACAGATACTGCAGAAAATCCAGGGATCAAGAGTCTGGTTCTTTTATTGGTTAAAAATCCAGACCACCCTAGTTGCCACATGGATTGCTGAGTCTTATTTAGCAGGAATTCTAGTTGTTCCCAAACAGATGGAAGGTCTCTTCAAATCCCTTATATTTACCAGTGTATATGTATGAATTCCTCTATTCCCCACTATCCCAGGATTACCTCAGATGAACATCCCAGGCAGAAGACCTTCTTCCCACTCTGTTCTTTCTACTCTTTACTTCTCACAATTGCACTAGAGCCGGAAGGATGAAGACAGACCTGACCTGCAGCACACTGCAAACCTTGATCTCATAAGTTCCTTAGGACAAGGACCACCCAGTTGCTCGGTGTTTGTCCAGCACCTGCACCACTGGTGCCCAAGTGAGTGTCTGGATGCAATAAAGACACAAATAACAACATTGTTCGTGACTGGAGTGAGAGCTCCTGCAAACCAAAGAAACCACTCAGGAAGCCTAAAGAACAAATCCTTCCACGCAGCCCCAGGGAATGTTAGCAGCAATGTAAGATACAGGATTTCCTTGTTTTTAAAAAGAGACTTGCACCTCAGAACAAGAATCAGAAAAAAAAATCCCATGTGAATTGAATGAACAATCAAGCACACAAAACACTGACCAAGAGAGAAAGCTTATCATGGAGACACAGCAGAAACTGTTTGTTGAACCGGGATCGATTCATGGACTACCAAAAACTGTGGAAAAGACTAAATTCACATTATGGAGTTTATGCAGCACGAGCTGACCACCCCTAATAACACTAATGCTTAGTACATGATTTTCAGAGAGAAACAAGTGAAGAATAATTGTCTGAGCATGAGGCCAAGCACTTTTTCTGAGCTGTGATGCTTCCTCCTTTGGGACCTTCACTAAATCTCTCAATCTGTTTGTGCTTGAGCATCCTTCTCTAAAAGGATAAGGACAACAGCAGTCACTCACCTACTTCAGCGGGTAATGAATGATTCAGAAAGCTCTCACCAACCTCTTCAAGTGCTACATGCAATGTCCGACGTGTCAGGCAGCAGGTCACACCAGCCGGAAAGCTATCATCTCTTAATGGGTGATGGACAGGGCAAAGCCTGTGGAAGGACCTGGCCTCTGGAACTTGTTCCTCTGGCATCTCTGTCCAAGCTGGGAATGGTTTTCAGAAGGATCCACTTTCCCATGGAGGGGATACAGAGGGAGGGGGAACAGCTTGTGCTGAGGGTGTGACTGCCATTGCACCGGGCCATGCTGGAATCCGGACGTCGGGGGCAGAGGCATCTTTTGAGGCTCAGCACATCAGCTGCTGCCTTCATGCACCAGAAATAAAGGGCTCCAAATCCAAACCTGGAAGCCAACCAAAATACCAGAAGACCGTCGTGCTTCTCGTGTGCATAATCTGATGCCTAATTTGCATGCACCGCTTGTGTATCTTAATCCCAGCTTTCCAGGGGATGCTGTCCCATCCCTGATCCCATCAGCAGATGGACTCCATCTGCCCAAATGAAAGCCACAGTTTCACCCTACTCAGATTTTTCCCACCAAACTGCTGGATGCAGCTGTTACCCAGGCCCCTGACTTATGCAGTCTTTGGTCTGAATGCAGAGATTTTCCTTCACAAGCTTGTTACCATTTCAGTCAGCCCTCAAGCCTGGACATGAGCAAGCTCTGGTCTGGAGTCACTGTGCTCCATCAGCACTTCCAAGCACATAGTGCTGGCTGGAATCTGCCCAGCTTGGAGCACAGATCTGGTGCATAACCCCCTCACAGGCCAGCCAGTTACTCATAGCAGCCTACACAGGGCACATCTGGAGTGGGACTCGACTCAGGCATGTTTGGGAGTACATTAGGAAAAGGTGTATTTGCAAATCCACAGACTCGGCTTTGTTAGGATACACTGAGGAGTTTAAAGGTAGAAAAAGTCAGCTGGGAGCACTAAGAATGCACATGTGAGAACCCACTGTAGACACTGGGTTTGAGAAGAAACACAGGAAAATGTTGATTCATCCTCATTCCTTTCCTTCTCTTCTGTCTTTTCTCTCATGATGGGAACAGTCTCTCCAAAAAATCCTCATTTTGTACCTTTCAGTTGTGACAAAAGAACCTTCCAGCTGCCTACCCCAAACCCACATGTGAGTGCATTAGGAGTGGAGTCTTGTCATTATGTAAAGGGTCAAATAGCTCCTCTCTCTCTCTACTTATTTATCCCCTGATAGGAAAATTTGGTTCATTCCCACCCTCTACTGAGAAAAATGACTTCTCTGCCTGTTGAAGTTGTACCGAAATGGCAAGTAAAGTTTGTTGAGGCCTCGTCTCTCTCTGTTGCCAGGAGGGAGGGAAACTGTCTGGGACTTGGGCATTTCTCTTCCTCTTCCTTTGAGAAGTGTTTTGATCAAATCAGTAAAACCGTTCATTCTCTCTGTCAATCCTTAACTTTATTTTTGTTACTTCTAGACAGCTTGGAACATCCTTTCCTAGGTGATATTCACTAAATCTGTCTCAGCAGCCAAACTTGCTGCCTCCCAGCACCCAAGTAACAGAGACAGTCCTGTGCAGTCGGGTCTGGCACCGCCTGGGGAACAGCAATGAATCCATCCATCCCTACCTCTGCAAAGAGCTCCTGCTGCCCTCTGACCCTGGGAGGGGACATCCTCCAGCACTTCATCCCAGCTGGGAATGATCTCTACCCCTCTTTCCATGATTCTCTTTCGTGAAGGGCCATCCCTGAGCCCCTGATCTGGGAGCAGGGAATGCTGTGGGGACACCTCCATCGCCTCCCCATGCCAGTGGTTTAAGGGTGCTGACTGAAGGCATCCGCTGTGGCCAGGCAGCTGTCCAAGCACGTTGAGTGCAAGCTCAGTTGCACTTCCACTCCTGGATCACCGACCCTCGACTGCACCGGGCGAAATCCTGAACCGGGGAAACTGCCCTTAAAGCTTGTTCCCTCTCTGGTTGTTCACAGCAGGGATAAGTGAGGCCTCATCTATAATCACCTAAACCCATCACATGATTCGTGCTCTCGCAGCACAACAGCTGAGCACGCTGCAGGATACACAGCAACACACATTGGTGATGCACCATTACACACTTCCCCAATGCAAGCCCTGTTGAAATGCTGCCATCAAATTATTTCAACTGATCAAAGCAGGAAAAAAATAGAATATTAAAGCCCCAGATAACAAATTAATAAGAATAAAAGCATGTAGGTGAGAATTAAGAAGGCATTAACATTCTGATGGCATCTGCTGCCTAAATTAAACTACAGGGAAAAAAAAAAATGAGTTCAGCTGACGCTCAGGATCAGGACAAATAGTTCTCAAATGGAAATTACAGTTTTGAAAATTATGCACCAAAAAAGGATCCAATTTAGGACATTTCTGATTTGTGAAGTTCTTTTTCCAGGTGGGGATCTCAGGCTTGACTGGAGGGCTGGCAACATGATTGGCAAGATGATGGAGTTGCTCAGTTCCCACAGCCCACAGCACGACCAAACTGGTCCAGAGTCTTGTCACCTCCCTGATCCTTCTGGGGCTCTGTCCCCTGTTGGAACTGGACCACATGGATATGGTGTGTAAGGTGTGTTTCATTCATACAGATACCATCTTGGAAAGAGAGGAGGAATTAGGCCTGGATTTTAGAAGGAGCTCAGTGTTAAATTACGTGAATAACTGCATCAGTAATTTACATGAGTAGTTACTGTGACAACTAATAGTGAACATCTTAAGTAGCCAGTTGAGCATGTAATGACCTGAGTTATATGCACCATCATGTCTCTTTGGCACACCAAATTAGGTGGGTATACACATTTTGCATGCCCTAAAGGACTTCTACCTCAGCAACAGCCTTAATTTCACAGCACAAGCCTGATCTCAGCAGCCTAGCACAGCACAGCCAGTTTATGCAATGCAGAGAGCTGGCACAAACTCCAGGCCCAGGTTGAAATGGATCTTCAGACAGCTAATTAATTTTTACTGCTCCTTTGTGAACTGTAAATTACCCTTCATTTCCTAGATTTCTGTCCCATTTTTTGCCTGCCTTTCTCTAGTGAAGCAGTAAAAAGGGAAAAGTGCCAATAATGGGTTCTCGTTGCGATAAAAGCAGCCACGACTCACTCCCACTTTGAACAATGCTCTGCTTATGACCGGAATATAAAGGCAATTGGGCTTCAAGAAACTGTCCAGAGATAATGACTTTTCTTGGAGATGGGAGGATACGAGGAATATTTTATAAAAAGAGGGGCGGGAGGAGTGTCTGATTTTGCAGGACAAGCATAACCGAGTTCTTCTCCTGCAGAGGGTTAAAAACAAGATAAATAATCTTCACTTACAGACCAACTTCATCAGTATTGCCTGCACAAGAGGGAAGGGAAACTGCTTACAAGGCTGAACTGCTAACAGCCTCCCCTTCTCACTCAGACAGAGAGAAGAGCCTCTTCCCCAGAAAGAGTGACCTTCAGACCACACACACACACCAGAGTCTTCCGAGAGCAGCCCCTGAGCAAACGGTGCCAGAGCAAGGATGGGCGGTTTTTTTTCCATACTGCCGTGACCCTGTTCAAAGACTAAAGCTGCTGATTCTGTTGAATCCAGACAGCAACACCCTGCCAAGAAAAGATCTACTAGTGTATACAAGCCATGGTTCCACTGTGTGTTCATTGCTGATGCCACTGTTCATAGAGTCACAGAATGGTTTGGGTTGAAGGGACCTTAAAGACCATCTTGTTCCACTCACTGCATTGGGCAGAGACACCTTCCACTAGCCCAGGTTGCTCCAAGCCCTGTCCAATCTGGCCTTGAACATTTGCAGGGATGGGGCAGCCACAGCTTTTCTGGGCATCAAAATTATCAGAGGCAGAAGCAGCTGTAGGCAAAAGATCACAACACACCTGAGATGAACTTTTCACAGGCACTACTGAAATTCAGGACAGCACCATCATGGTGAGAGTCACTTCACCCTTGTGTCAGGACACAGAATTTGCATTAAATCCACAAATAACAAAAAGGTATTGCTGGAATTTTCATGTGGTTACATCTCCCAAATGCCCCTTGAAAGGCCATGGCCGCAAGAACATACGGAAGATCTCCATGTCCATGCTATTGGGATGCTGCAGGAATGAGAACACAGCATTGCTGGGGTGCATTTATGGGGCCTTCAGCATATTAGATACTTCTATTGCAAAACACCACATTCCTCCGCTCTGACGGAGCCTCTTTTATCTCGGTGGCAGATTCCTGAGTCGCAATCGCTGCCAGATGACTGTGCACAGTGAGTTAATGGCCACAGCCCCTGAGCTTCTCATGCCTCGAGTCATTTACCCGGAGCACCAGTGACGTTGTCGTGTTCAGCCCATATTTACTACAGCTACAAACTGATTCAGAGAAACCTGGAGTACAGGATTAATCATTACTCTTGGGATGTTGAAAATGGATACCAGAACGGACTTCCAAATTAGGTATCTAAAAGTCCTGCATCTCCCAGGAGAGCCCTGTTACATCTCCCTACTCCTTCTAATGGAATCTATAGTATGTGAGCACGGCTTTGCCTCCCACAAGCCCTCCCTGCATAATTATCCCCAGCTCAGATTGCTGCTCTCTGTAATGGCTGGAGAACCACTTTCTTCAGCCTACTGAGATGTAAAGAGGAAACGTTTATTGCAAAATGTAAGTCAACCACAGCCAGTGGGTCTGGGCCATGGTGGATACAGAAATGGCTTCTTCTTCTTTTTTTGCCTCAGAAATAGAACCCACTAAAAATAGCAGTTCCTCAGGAACAAGACTGCCTGAAAATAGCTGTTTCTCAGGAGCAGGGCTGGCTGCTTCTGAAAGAAGTAGCTATTAATGTATAATTGTCCCTGAGGCTGGTTTCTGAGAAAATGCTGTACATACAGAGGGCTGTAAAGAGTTATGTTCACAGCAGGGAGCACAGGCACCCCTCTCTTGTCAGAGGTCCTGTAAACTCCAGTAGTTCACAACAGTGCATTTGGTTCACTAATCATAGGCACGGTTTGATCCATCACAGCACTGGGAAGTATTTCCCTCTGTTGTGGTTAAAGCAGCACTCTGGGATGCTCTTATTAGCTAGACCACTAAATGAGAAAGCCTCCATCAGCTCTAACCAAATCTACACTGGTTTCTCCCCCAGGACTGAGAAAGCCTTACGAGACAGAGCCAGCTTTGAAACTCCAGCACTCTCTTTCCACAGCAGATCCAAGAACTTTGTTGAATTGCAGGTTGTGCAATCTACTTCCAATTTCCTGCTCTACTCAGCACTTAGAGTTTTCTCGCGCAGATGCTACAGGGCAATAAATCTTCTGAAGAATGGCTCTGCATTTCTCCCACTATGGTGTTGCCTTATAATGAGGAAAGACAAATTGCTTGTGAGATTGGCTGATTGGTTGGTTATTCCCAAAAATGTCTCACTCATCCCTCTCATAACACCATGGGTTCAACAGCTCATTTCTTCCGTCTTCATTTTCCCTCCCAGCCCAGACAGCCAATATCTATACAGAGGCCATTCTCCTCCTGTTCTTCTCCCCTTAAGGAAAAATCCATCTGGCCAAAGGCAGCAGAGACTATAAAAGGTCCAGAAAAGGCAAATTTTGCAAAGCAACGGCTTTAAGGGAACCGGAGTGGAGATGAAGTACAGGGGGGATCTGACTGCTGCCACCCTTTCAGTCCCACAACAGCAGTGCCAGAAACCACAGTAACCTCTGCTGAGAGCATCCCTGGATCCCAAAGGCTGTAGGACTGGGCTGTGTCATCACTGGATGGAAATCTGTAGACTGCTCCTTTCAGGCTCTTTTCTAAGTGCTGCTTCAAGTCATACCTCTCCTTTGTTTATTGGTGATCTGACACTTCAGCATTCCAAAGGCAGGAGAAGCAGCTTTCTGGAGCAAGTGTACGGCTGAAGCTCTACCCACCAAGTAGCCTAAGGCAGGTCTTTTAGCTCAAGACATTACTCTTTATTTTCCCGACAATTCCAGCAAAAAAATCGCACTCTGCTTGTCCTTACACCAGGCTGCAATTTCCAGTATGGAAACTACCTCTGGCTCCCTGAGTAGGTTTAAATTGCAGCGTGTAACAAAGACCAGCATTCCGAGACTACATTTTAACCTCCTTTGCTCAGGAGGGAGCACTGGAGAAGCTGCAGCCAGGCTTATTTCACATACCCACAGCTGTGGGACACTTGTAAAACACAAAATACACAGTACCAGAAGTCTGGTGCCTGGCATGGCCAGGTAAAACCAGAGTTGGTACACACACCCCTGACATCCAGCCACACCATTAACTGATCTTTCCTTTCCCTGTTGCCAAGTGGTTTGTTATATAATCTAAACTGCCCACATAAAGGGAAAGATATATAAAATACAGACATACAAATATATACTCCTTGCCCTTTTATTTTGCTAAAGTTTTGAAAAATGCCTTGGGATCCTCAAAACCAATAGCCCAGGAAAGACAGAGTGCTTGATTTCTGTCTGATACCAGCAGGGCAACCATTTATTTTTTTTTAGCTCTGATCAGTTTGATTAAACAAGCGTTTAGTTGCAGCCGTCATACAGTGCTCATTAAAAAATACTCTACATTTGTGTAGCATTTTTCATCCAAGAATCTCATCATGTTTTACAAAATGTCATTAATTAAACTTTACAATTCCCTTCGGAGAGGGATAAGGAAAATGGAGAGTTGCTTTAATCCATCACTGAACTGCAGCAGGCGCTGGGTTAGAGGAAAGCAGCTTTTCAACAGCACACAGCAGCACGGGAAGATATCTCCAGGCAAAGTCACCCAGGGAATATATCACACACCTTGTGTTTGCCTGAACTGTGCAACTCCACTATAAGTTAAATGCCAATTCTTGCATTAAAAAGGATGATTTTTGTCTCCCAAACCCGCTCTTCAAGTTTATATCTGAGACACCTGGCAGGACAACACACCTTCCACTGAATCCCCAGCAATGCTAAAGCCCAGGGGCAGCCACGACCCTGCCCAGGACCCAGGAGGCAGAAGATATAAAGCCACACAGCCACAAATTGCATCTCTCAGTACTGGAATGCTGTGCAAGCTGGTGCTTAAAGTGGAGGGAGGGTAAAGTCCCCTTAATCCCTTGCTTACTTCCCTCTCCCCTCCCCATCAGTAAATCCACACCTGTTAAAGGTCACCCTGAAATGAAATACATTTGAATGCTTCCTGCTGTAGTTTGGCTGCCCTGTCCCAGTCCCCTGCCATCCCTCCCAGTTCAGCTGCAGAGCAGGAGTGGGAAGGGGATGCCCACGTGCTCTGCTTGAATGTCAGAGTCCCATGGCTGAAATCCCACCCGACTTTTAGCTGATCTTTAGAGAGGAATCTCCCTCTCACCCCGGCTTTAGGAGGTGTAGGATAACATGGCCACTGGGCAAGCCTGATTAGACAGATCTGTTATGCCACTTTCACTACCTTGGAAAAATCTAGAATTTGATCTGGTGCAGTCTGGGGAGGGAGTGCAAAGTGAAGTGTGACAACAAAACCACAGGGATTTGTGCCAGGAGAGAATGATGCAAACAGACACCTGTGCATCCACACTGCACCACAGAGCACTGGGAAAAGGCAGGACAGATGGAGCAGCAGGTATCTCACAGGCTCACTCACCAACTAATCAACAATGCTGTGAATCCCAACAGTGACAGAATCCATGGATTGGAGAAAGAGGCATGGACTAACTCTCTCGAAGGCCTGAGCTAGACAGTGACTGGTGGGGGCTGAGCTGTGGCTCCCCCTCTGCAGCACTACAAACCCTCTGATTCCTTTCTGTCTTCCAAGAAGATGTTTAGCTCACCCACTGGTAAAAAACTGAGGTCTCACCGGAACAGTTGTGCTTCTTGGCTCCAAAGCACTTGCTTCAGTCTCTTGTCTTCTTGCTATCACAGGTGAAGTGACTGCAGCTGTCAGGAAGAAAGAGAAAGCCTGGGACACAAACCCTTTCAGTGCTCCATGGGGATATGTGCTGGGTTGAACTGGAGACTGGTTGTGGTCCGAGATCTGCAGGAAACATCAGCAGGTGCCACAGGGATGTGGAGTCAATAATGTCCCAAACCCACCAGTGCCTCTGGTGTGACTAAGACTCAGATACAATTAATTAACGTAATTTCTTCCAAAGCACAAAGCAGGAGAGGGAGAACAGCCATTGACTGCTTCAGCTGGGAAGGTCAGAGAGACAGTTTCCATGTAAGACCATGGAAGTGCTGAGGATTTTCATCAGACATAAATGTGGGAAGCGAGGAAAAGTACAAGGATTGCGCTGGAGGAACTGACAGTGGATTCAAAGATGGTAACAAGGTGATTTTTTTAAAGCCTCTGTCACGCTATTTAATTAGTTGCCAAATCCTCCCCCGATAATATGAGGGCCGTTTGTACATCCCTCCTGCTGGGCCACTCACACTTAGCCAAACAGACACATGGATGAGATGGGATTCATCCCACCAACCTTCCCTCTACTCTCGCAGGCAGATCTGCCTGCACAGATGGAAGGGGTGTTCAGCCCTGCCCTTCTGGACTGGTACCACCATGCCCTTCCCAGTGAGTATATGTCTTTCCTCCTTTTAGCATGAAGAAACTGGTTTTTACTGGTCCCTGGTTTTATTTTCATGTTTGTCTCTGGAAAGCAGCCTCAGATACAGCTGTTGCTGCAGCAGATTTATCTCTGTGAAAATTCCTGCTTTGGTTTTGCAAGTGTTTTAATTAACGTACATTATTTTAGTACACTTTACTACTGATAGCATGTAATTATCTCCCCACAGGTGTATATTTAGCTAACCAGCAGGCTGATCAAAGACCTACAAAATAAGGTTCTCTTGTAACTGACACCAGATACAAGCAAGATGGGACCAAAGGAGGAGGGAGGAATTCCCTCCTCCCCAGTCCTAAACCCAAGGCTCAAATTTCTCCACTGGAAAAGATAATCATAACATTAACTTACACATTTTATGAGAGGAGTGTGAAGATGCATCAACACTCAAGTGCTGTGAAGGAGAAAAGGACTATGTACATACTAAACTATTAATCATTGGTAAGTGATCTCTTCTGCAAAGTGTTTTGAGGTTGACAAAGGAAAATGGCTCTGTAATAACATAGAGCAAGCAATCTGCTTGCAATCACAGGTTAATTCTCTCAAGTGCTTTTGCCATGTCAATCCCTAGGTATTATTATCTCTGCAAGGCAATTCACCATTTTCCTGAGGAAGTCTGGACATGGAAGAGATCCTAAATTCCATACCCTTTTCTTACCTTATTCAATGCCAGAGTTTGGTTTCCACTGCAAGCACAATTTCAGATGAGTGATGCTGAAATTTCAGCAGCTGCCCTGCCCTCACCCCACCAAACTGTTCATACAATTAAAAAATAACTGACTGGATCAAGCAACCTGGGACCATAACTTTTCTCCAAATTACTGGCTGATAAAACACACACCTCTCTGTTGAGCTTCTGGAAGTGCCAGCAGTTTGTGATTTCTTTCTCCTTGATGGCTGCAGCTCCTCAACCTGTGCTGGTGGGAAGACATCAGATTGAAAAGTGTTTTGGAGCCAAGAGGCATCCTGTGCCAAACCACATGTTTCAGAACCGTATCTGGTCCACAAACCACTAAAGGTTTGATCCCTTATTAAAAGCACTGTGTGCTTTGTCATCAGTTTCAGAGGGGGGGGGCAGGATCATTTAGGTAAATCCCCAACTTCTGACCTTCTTGAAGGCCACTCTGTGCCACCCCACACACCTACAGACACCATGTCTACATGTTAACACAGTACCACTGACCACCCAGATGAGACCCTGAGTTTTCAAAGGGTGGCACACAGAACAGGAAAAATTATCCCAGCCTCTGAAGGAGGCTGTTATGCTTTTCACTTCTCCTTTTCAGCAACTTAAATGAACAGTGTTACTTAACTTTTCAGGCCATGACTGAATCTTTGGACTGAAAGCTGCAATATTATGTGTTACCCTTGTTAGTGGAGGGAGGAAATCTCGTTCGTATCCACTGACGTCTTTTGCAAAATACTCTGTGTCTTTTGAGTTTGTTTCTATTTCTACTTCTATTATTTCTATGCCATTATTTACAAACTTCACAGCATTTTCTAGAGATGTCTTCACTAAGATGAAAACCTCAGGGCAACACTCCATTAGGCTTTTATTTTTAGAGGCTGGGTTAAACCTGCTTGAAATTGGTAGGTTTAGCTGCATTGCTTTATTTAGGGTAGCTGAAGGAGACATTAAGTCTATTTCCACCCACAATATGATTGCTCAAGAACCTGAAGGCTCTGGAAGGACAGTTTGGAATAGGATATTAAAAGGAAAGGAGGTTACATGTGGATGTACTCTATGGTTCAGGTGGAGGAAGAGACAGAAAGATGGAGTACTGAAACAGGCAGGGAACGGAAACTTCAAAGAGCCTGAACAATCATTGATATAAAACCTGGACTGAATACAAGGATTTGGGGTCATATTGCTGCCTGGAAGCTCCAAGCAAGGAAACTGGCTCTCAATGCCTGATTTCTGTATTTGGGAAAGAATACAGAAAGCTGTGAGCATTCTTGCAAGCAAGCAGAGATACATCAGAAACACCTTTCTCTGTCACTCTTCTTCCCATCTGGATCACCCAACAAGACCCTGAATTTCAGCCAGCAGCACAGGTCAAAGGGAGGAAACATGCTGCAAAACCTCCTGCACATCTGTGCCATTTCACTCTTCCTGCTGGGGTCAGGATAAGGTGGCATAAAGACACAGCCCTGTTCCTCTCACCCTGCCAGAGCAGGCGGCTCAGGCCCAGGGTTGGGTCACTGCTGCCTCTGGTTGCATTGGAGATGAATCCTCATTCAGGATTTCCATTCCTCCCCTAACAACCCAAGTTTCCCCTTATCTTGCTACAGGCAGTTTGAGCTCTTCTGCTCTGCAGGGAACTCCTTAAAATGAGGCCCCCACCACTGGCTTTTTTCCTGTAGGTGAATTAATCTGCCTTGCATGACTAATCCTATTTAAAACAATAGGTTGCCCTGCAAGAATGAGGGAAGGAGTTTGGAGCATGATTTTCTGCAAGTACTGTAAAAAGGCCACATAGTAGTTCATCAGCAGACACTTCAGCCATAAAATGACAGTTACCGGTAAAGTCCACTAATAAAATAAAGGATAATTTAATAAGGGGATTTTTAACCCATTTAACAGAGTCTAAATTTGGAAGCCATTCTTCAGGTGATCAAGCACACTATACTTTCCTAATCTTACTTTCTGTTATTAATTAAACTAAAAAAATAAATAACTAAAATCAGGCAGTAATCTATTCCTTCTGCTTTTATGTTATGGGAGAGCACTATTCGATGTAAATAAATTAATTTTGGTAAAGGAGCAGGTGAAGCTGGGCATGGAGAGCAGCCTCTGAGTGAGAGGTGTGACATGGGGCCACATCCCTTGAGGCAACACAGGTCCCACACCTCAACTGATTTAATACCAGGTAACACAGCCCTGCAGATCCAAGAATCCTGCAGTGGCAGCAGGGAGGTGTGTGGAATAAGACCCTGTGACCTAAGAGCAGTAAAAGCTGCAGAGATTAGTTTATGTAGGAGCCCTGTGCGCTCCCTTCAGTGTCTTTAATTTAGTTTTCACCTCTTATTTGCTCTAACAGTCCTCTGAGGGATGGAGATTTCATATCTAGGAAAGCTGGGGGTCTGGCTGACCTGCCAGGAGCAGCGGGGCACGGCTGCTCCCTGGTTACTGTTGCATCACTTTGCTTCTCAGCCTCGGCACAATAAACAACAACAAACCCTGACATTGTTATGAACCTGTGAGAGAGGATTAGAAGCCTCTAGAGGTCACTACATGGGGACCCATCATTGCAGCAGCTGCATCCGCTCCCTGCGAGTGACACCTGCTGGAGCCTCACCTGGGTCCCAGCGCTGCAGGTCTGTGTCTGCTCAGGGTGGACCCTCTGGGGGTCTGGGAGTACTAAACCTCCCTGAAAGGCTCTGGGCAACGTGAAATAAACCTGGGTGGCTCTTTCCTGCTCTGCTCTGCTCTGCACTGGTGTGACCTCACCTCCAGTCCTGGGTGTGGATTGGGCACCACAATACAACATACAAAGCTTTTAGGAGGGCTACGGAGGTGGGGAAGGATCTAGAGGGGCCATACGAGGAGTGGTTGAGGTCACTTGGTCTGTTCAGCCTGGAGGACACTGAGGGGAGACACTGGGGGCTGCACCTTCCTCATGAGGGGCAGCACCAATCTCTGCTGTGTGACAGTGACAGGACCTGAGGGAAGGGCTGGAGCTGTGTCAGGGCAGGGTTAGGTTGGGTCTCAGGAAAAGTTCCTTCCCCCAGAGGGTGGTGGGCACTGACCAGGCTCCCCAGGGCAGTGGGCACGGCCCCAAGGCTGCCAGAGCTCCAGGAGGGTTTGGACAATGCTCTTAGGCACAGGGGGTGACTCTTGGGAATGGTCCTGTGCAGGGCTAGGAGTGGAGCTGGATGATCCTTGTAGGTCCATCCAACTCAGGATATTCTGATTCCTGTAGCAGGAAGGCAGAATTTGTCTCTCTCTGCACATTAACCCTTCCACCACTCAGGTTATGTGCATTTACTTCCACCACATGCCACGACCCAGCCTCTCCTTTTGCCTTGGACACCCTTCCAGAGGGGCTGTAGCAGAACACAGCGTATTCCCACGGGCAAAAGTCTTGAGTGGACACTGAAATGGGACTTCTCACAGTACAATAAGCAACAACAAATGTCAGTGTATGCTGTCAGTGACCTCACACAGTGTCAGAGTTTCAACTTCAGAACAAAAAGGTTCATTGTGGGACATCAGCAGGACCGCTGGTGGAGCCTCGTGGTGATGCTGATGAGGATTTGTGAATTCTTCTCTATTTTCTCACCACCTGAAGCACTGGCAGGTTGGGCACTGACGCCCCCCAAGGTGCTTTGGGGGGGGGTCAAGGCACTTTGAGCACCCTCAGAGCTGTTTGCCCTGCCCTGCCTGGGGTTGTGTGTGCTGAGGGGACCTGCTGGGGTCCCCTCAGCCCAACAGGGGTGCTGTGCTGGCAGTGCCACCCCTGGGCAGGGGAACTGATCCATGAGATTGGGGAATCAGAGAACATTCAGGGGAACTGATCCACCACGAGATTGGGGAATCAGAGAATGAATTCACCACGAGTTTGGGGAATCAGAGAACGATTCCACCACAAGATCAGGGAATCAGAGAGTGAATCCACCATGAGATTGGAGACTCACAGAATGTTGGGGGAACCGATCCACCATGAGATCAGGGAACCAGAGGATGTGCAGGGGAACTGATCCACCACGAGATGAGGGAATCAGAGAGCATTCAGGGGTTGGAATGGACCTTAAGGATCATCTCTCCCGTGACACAGGGACACCTTCCACTAGCCCAGGTTGTTCCAAGCTGGCCTTGGACACTTGCAGGGATGGGGCAGCCACAGCTTATCTAGGAAACCCGTGCCAGGGCCTGCCCGCCCTCACGGGGAAGGATTTATTCCCGTATTTACCTCAATTTCCCGCTATTTCCCCTCGAGTCCCCCTCTTTCAGGCCCTGACCTTCCCAACATGGCGGCGGCTGCGCCCGCCCCATCCGGGTCCCCTCCCGCCCTCCTTCCCGTGACCCTTGCACGTCACTTCCGGGCAGCCAAGATGGCGCAGCCGCCGGGTGAGCGCGGGGGGTCCAAGGTGACCGCGGGCCCCTCGGCCCTCCCGCCGCTCTGACCGCGCTCTCTCCTCTCCCCGACGCAGTGCTCCTCAAGGACATGAAGCTCATGGACGTGAAGCTGGGCCAGCTGCCCTCCTGGGTGGCCATGAGGGACTTCACCCCCGGCGGCATCGCGGGCGCCTTCCGGAGAGGTGAGGGGGGCCCGGGAGGGTGGGAGTCCCAGGATCCCTAAATCCGTGAATCCCTGGATCCCTAAATCCTTGAATCCCTAAATTCCCTAAATCCTTGAATCCCTAAATTCCCTAAATCCGTGAATCCCTGGATCCCTAAATCCTTGAACCCCTGGATCCCTAAATCCGTGAATCCCTGCTCCTGGCAGAGCCAGGCAGAGCAGCACACAAGCATCTCTGGCTGCTGGAGGGGGTGTTGGCCATGCAGGGGCTGCTTCAGGGAGGGTTTTGCCTTCCCAGAGCAGTTTCTCCTGCAAAAGCTCGTTCTCTCATCTTTTAGTTTGTTTCTCGTTTTGGCTTTATCCACCAGAGGTTTGGTTTGAGTATTCTTTCTTGTACAAAAGGGAAGTGGGGTGCCCGTAGTCCTGAATCTGTTGGCTGAAAACCTTCCAGGTTTCCTTCCCAACGTCACGAGTAAATAAAAAATAATTTAAAAAGCAGTTGATCCCTGCAGGTGGTAAGAAAGGACACAGGGCTCTTAAAGATCAAGTTTTGACCAGTGCCCTTTGCTGTAGGTACAGATCTCATTGGGGTGGAGCTTAACACAAAATGTCCAATGCAAGTGTCTGCATAAGATCATACATATTCATGTATATAATGTATATACAGTGGTATGGAAGAATTGGAAAACTCCAGAGGAGCTTGAACTCATGAAAGTGGATTTAAACACAAAATATCAAATGCAAGTATCTGCATAATGTACATACACCAGTATGAACGAATCAGATAACTCCAAAGGAGCTTGAGCTCATGAAAGTCACAGTAATGTTTAGGGAAAAAAATGATAAATGGCTTTTTTTCCCCCTTTGTCTTTTTAAGGCATAGGGCTGTTAACTTGAGATCACCTTGCTCGACTAACACACAGGTTGCCTCCTCCCAGACTTGCTTCTGAGACCTTCAGATGTTTCATTACAAACAATTCCCTGAAGTTCTGTGAATCCAGGCTGCTTCTTTCTGACTCAGGAAAGCCCACAACTCATCTGGCTGCTCTGAAAACTTTGCTCCTCCTCCTCAGGTTATGAGAGATACTACAACAAATACATCAATGTGAAGAAGGGGGGCCTCGGGGGGATCTCCATGGTGCTGGCTGGGTATGTTGTTCTCAGCTACATCTGGAGCTACAGTCACATAAGTAAGTAAAAACAAGGCTCTGTGTGTGTGCAGGGCAGCTTGGAAGGCTGCTTGGGGCAATAAAAATAATCTGCTGCTGGTTTTAGAAATAAAATGAATTATTGTGGGCAAGCAAATTTACACATGGAAAAGTTGAATGTCTACTTGGTATGTTATCAGCTGGCCAGTGTTTTTCTGGTGGTGAATAAAGTTTAGGTCTTGGTGCCTGTCTGACCTGACTTAGAAAATACATGCTCAGGGAGTTTTTTTTAGAGTGCTTTTCTGCCTGTAATTTCAGGTGTGGTGGGTTTTTTTCTTGTGACTTGAGCAAAATTAACTTGCTGTGCTTTGCTGCAGAGCACGACCGGCGCAGGAAGTACCACTGAAGCTGCACCAGGTGAAGGAACCGGCTGCTGGCACAGTTATCCTGACAGAAAACATCAGAACTATCCATACTAAATCTGTGCTCTTGTGACCAGTAATAAAGTGCTTACACTTTACCTTCCCTGAGCTGACATTCTCCTAATTGAGTTGTTAATTGTAGGGTGCAAATGAGTTTGTCTTCTCAGAGGTTTTCACCCCTCAGGGTAAGTTCAGAAAGCATCTGCACCTTGGTTTGCATTATGAATTGGGGGAACTACTGCCATCGATTCCAGATTGATAAAACTAAAACCTTCTTCCTGGCTGAGAAGATGTGTTTTGATTTGAAAGAATGTCTGGGCTTTGGGTGGCCTCTTGGTGTTTCTGGTTTTCTCTCAGGCTGTCACCAGGGTCTGTAGGTACTTGGACAGTTTTCCATCATTGCAGAGCAGTCTGAGATGGGACAGGTTTGCAACTGTCATTCTGTCACTGGGATTCTAATGCTCCTTGTGTCAGACAGCCCAGAATTTCTATCAAAACTCTACCTGCTTTCATTGCTGAAGCTGGGAGGTCATTCTCAGTGGGTACAAGCTCACATATCTCAGCCTGGCCACTGTTCAGTCTCTGGGGGCACAAAGTGTTATGAAAAGTGTCTGCTGGTGCGTGACCTTAGACTTGAAACTTGCACAGTGACTGACTCCACAGTGAAATAACTGCAGTCATTCATACCAACACAGGCTCTTCACTTCTCTTAATCCAGCCAGATCACCTTGTTCTTAAAGAAAAATAGATTCACAGCCAGCTTTTGCCATCAGTACATTTCCATAAAAACAAAGTATAAAGGCAGGCAGCAAACGAGAGATGGAATAGAATCAATAAGGCTCACATTGTGGGTGCAATTTTTCCTCTTTTTTTTTTTTTTAAATTCACATTTTGTCATTGGCCCTTTTGAAACGTCTTCTCAAAATAAATGGGGTTTAGGTTGCAAAAATAATTGCTCTCAAAAGAAATCTCTGCCACTTTTAAAAGTAGTGTTCCATAAGGTACAGCTCCACTTCCTGGTCTTTTCTAGGCTGTGGGAATACCTGCTCAGTGTGAGCTGGATGATGGGGGTTGAGAGAAGGCTCTTCTATTCCTGCTCTTCAAGCCATGCTCATTTCCCTCGCTTTTTGCAAGTGGAAACTGAGCACAGATGCAGCTTTCCTACAATCATTAGGATTTTTGCCCTGTTCCTTAGTGAATGGCTAACTAAGAGATGCCAATTTATTCTCCCCTTGACTGGTTCTCACCCAGTTTAATTTCTAACCTTCAGTACAGCAAGAAGCACAGAAACAAAGCAAGTGGACATTAGTTTTACTGCCTGATGTACGTGAGATGTTACTTCAGTCACCAGGACAAGCTTTACCAGGCTGGGCCTGGGAACATGACTTGGCTTTTTAGGAGCTACAGGACAGCAGAATCCCTGTTTCTCCCTTGAGGAGAAAGCATTGCAAGTGTTAAGTTTTCCCAGTCAGTCTTCCTGCTTCCACAGGGAGGGCTGAAATGCTGCAGGTTCTCCAAAGAGAAGTAGCAGAAGGAAAATACTTCAAAAAAACACTGGCCTAAGATGTGTTTACATGGGGTGCTGCACCAGTAAGGGGTTGGTTTATCTTACGGGCTTTTAGATCTACCTTTCATCAGGGCTCAATGAAAACAGGCAAAGGCCAAAATCGATTTTAAAAAGGTTAAAACTTAAAAAATGTTGTGGACAATTACAAAAATGTTGCTTAGCAGCAGCCAGCCTCTGACCAGTTCTTTCAGTAATGGCATTAAAAAACAACCTGATTAATAGCTCCAGACATAGTGCTAGGCAGAAACCTTTCCTCAGTGGTAACAGCAACCTTGCACCTTCTGCTCCTTCACTGTCCACTGAGAAAGGCCAGATGTCCTTTGGTGCATCTGTTGGCATAATGGCCTTTTTCTCCACACTGAAAGAGAAAGAGAGACAGGAATTATTACACAGTTCCAGCTTTTTCCTTCCAGCTGCCTTTATTAAGGCAGCCACAACTGTTTCCGTTTGGAAGCTTTTCCACAGGTGGAAGATGGAGCATTTAGCAGGTGAAGTGACATGTCACAAGGGACAGAATTTGGGGGCTGCTCCCAATCCTTGGAACAAAAGCTGCTATTATAGCCCACTACAAAGCAATGCTCATGACCACAAACAGCAAAGGGCTGTAACACACAAGGAGAATTTCAACATTTGAGGGTTCCAAGACTGACGTGCCCTACATCAGAGACCCATGAGGACTCTTTCTGATCAACTATTCCAAGTTCAATACAGAAAAGCACCTCTGAACTTGAGAAAGTCATGAACAAATTCATGACTTTGCACCTTAAAACTGTTCAGAGAATATCCCGAAAAATGCCAATATCTGGTGCAACACCATTCTCCAGATCTGTAATTTACCTGCAGGTAAGATAATAAGCAGCTATCAAAGGTTTTCACTGAAATGGATTCAGCTATTTAATATCCCTGTCCAGTCAGAGTGATTTTTACCCAAACAAGCACCTAAGGCACAGAGTTGGCACGTACAATGATGTAACTGTCAAGGCTGATGGAACAGATTTCTTTGCCCTTTTCCAGGGCTAGAGCTGGGGCTTTTGTGGGAAAATAAACGGAGATGGAAACTTGAGTGTGTCCAGGCTTTCCTGGTGCTCCTCAATGAGCAAGCAAAGTGAAGAGCTCAGTCCTTGGCTTGACACAACAGGGTGCATTTACAGCTCAAACACTGAACAGTCTTTGTAAACTCCATTTCTGCTACTCAAAAGCACCTTCCAGGCTAACAGGGGAGAAGAAAATCTTCCTACAGTCACCAGTGTCAGCAAATTCACTCATGGGAGAAAACTACTGTTAACTCTTATTTGGAAATGGGAAGTTTTCCCATCTCACCCCTCTGAATTACCTTGTAGCAGGTGACCTGCTCCAGGGGCCGGGGTCCTCTGTTCCCAGTGTTGTTGTTTTGAGACTGCATGACTCCAATGACTTGGGGTGTCCTCTGTTGGTTTGGAGAAGAGTTCTGACTCGTTAAGTGCATCAAGGATAAAGATCTTTGTGGTTGTTATTTTGTTTAGAAGGGAAAAAGAGCACTCCATATGTCAAATGATCAATTCTCCTCCAAATCTGTGTGTGGGTGCTCTGCCAGCTGGAGCACCAGAGGGAAGGAATCAAGCACTGAGCCTTACAAAGCCCAGAGATCCTGTTTTTCTTTGGGAAGCAGATTTGGAGAGTAGGTTTAGGCTGCTAAAATATCACTGCCATCACTGAGGGATGTCACCCAGATTACAAAAACTGGCAGACTGCTGCACAACCATGTATGACGTGCTCCTGGTTAGCGTGGGAGTGTTCTGTGACCAGACCTCCGTGTGAAGCTGGAATAGCAGTGGGGCTTTCACCACTATGATGGCACTCAGGGTTGCACACTCCTTAATTGTCCCTTCCAGACCCAAGAGCCTGGGTGCCCAATTCTGACCACTGGACAACATATTCTATTTCAAAGCACTGTGGGAAAGGCTTGAGGGCAGGTGTGTGGGGGAGGCAGAGGAACTGGGTACCTTTTGCTGTGTTTGTGTCGGCTGAGGCAGTGGTGGTTGCTCTGTGGTTCCCATTGGCAGTTCAAACCGAGGACTGGTTTAGATGGAAACAGGAAAATTGATTCTCAAATCACATGCCAACATTTTAGCACCAGCTCAGTCAAGTAACTCTAAAGAACAAAACGTTCAGCCAATTGAATCTGGCTCATAGGAAACAGACCTCCCCCTTCCCACCTCTCCTTGCATGTGTGTAGCATATCCCTCTGCCTGTGAAGCCTTCTGGAATACAAACCCATGGGATCCCATTGCATTTAGGGCATCTAATCACCACACCAGCCTTACTGGGAACTCCCTGGGGAGACCATGCCCAATATCATTGAATGATTTGGGTTGGAGGGGACCTTAAAGCTCATCTAGTTCCACCCGCTGCCACGGGCAGGGACACCTTCCACTAGCCCAGGTTACTCCAAGCCCCATCCAACCTGGCCTTGGAACACTTCCAGGGATGGGGCAGTCACAGCTTCTCTAGGCAACCTGTGCCAGGACCTCCCCACCCTCAGAGAGCAGAATTTTTTTCTAACATCTGATCTAAACCTACTTTCTTTCAGCTTAAAACCATTCCCCCTTGTCCTGTTTCTACATGCTCTTGTAAATAGTCTCTGTATCCTCACATCAGTAAAAATCTGGCCAAACTGAACCTTGCCCAAATCTCCAAAGCCATTGGGAAGCACTGGAGCACCCTCATTTGACATCTGCTGGATTCCAAGGGAAACACGAGGTTACAGGGCAGGCCTGGGACATACTCACTGCATGAATTTACAGGCAGGTCCCTCTGGGCAGAATCCCACCAGGTAATTCACACAAATGACTCTCCGAGTGTGCCGGTGTCTGCAGAGGGGACCTGCAACACAAAGCTCAGGAGTGCACATTCCATAGGTCACTCCCCTAGCACTCAGCATAGCAAGGACACCAGCAGATGATGCACAGAGAGAATAGCAACAGCCTAGGCTTGATTTACAGCCACAGAAACAGCAGCTGTGTGAGGTACATACCATGTTTACAGAAGCCTCTGTCATACCAGGGACAGTCTTTGATCTTAGACTCCGGGTCAATGTGCAAGAATGGACATTCTTTGTTACTGCATTCCCCTGTACCAAAGGCAAACACACCTCTCAGTCAATGGTGAAGGTCTGAGATCAAAATGACTCTCAAAACATTACCTGGATCGTGTAGCTCCCACAAAGCTGTTACCAACACGTATAAGTTTAGGCACAACAGTCTTACTGCCTGTCTTAACCTACATGGAGAACACCAAGGACTCATCCCTGGTGAGTAAAGTTCTACCAGACTTGGTAATATATGTGTGTTTTTAAAAACAATGGGGAAACTAAATTTGCAAGAGCAGTCATGATAACAAAAGCCAAACATTTAGTGCACCAGAAGTGTGGAGAGACTACAAATTGCGCACTAACCTCAATCCAAGGAAACCTACAAGACTGTAAGTTTCTGGCAGCAAGTTGCCTCATTATGTCCAGATCTCCAGAGCTGGAAAGCAAGTGCATAAAAGTTTTGCACCCCCATGCCCTCTGCTGCTCATCAACTCCCCAAAATAAGAGTCATGCAAAGACCAACTGCTCAGCCTACTCATCTCATACCCCAAGAAAGAACATATGGAAAAAAACCCAGTAAAAACTTGAACTTCCCCCCTCTTCCTGTAAGGGACAAGCTCTCGAGAGTGAAGACGTCTACAACACGTCACAAATTCAGGTGGATAACAAGGTGAAGGACTAAGCAGATCTGAAAAAAAATGACAATCTAGCATCTCATCAGACACAGAAGAACCATAATGCTCTGAAGGTGGATGAGAGGGACATATCAGGATCCTCTTCACCAGACTGCCACACCAGCAAAGAGGAACAAGCAGGAGGTACTCACCAAATTTGGAGTAGAAGTAACACTCAGGCATCTTGGTCATGTCATACTCGTGCAGAAACTCGCACTGGTCTCCCTTTTTGCACAGTCCTCGTAGCCAGTGTTTACAAACAACTGTCTTTTCCCCACTGATGTGTCTGAACGGGCACATGCCCCCTGTGGAAGGATGGATGGGGCAAGGAGAAGGGAAAAGAGCACAAATCAAATACATGTCACAAGAAGGAACAGGGCAACAGGAACGCGAGAGGGGTTTCAGAAGGCATCAGTTATGATTCAGCCTTAAGTGACAACGGCAAGACAGGGAGTTCCAAAAAAGTCTTGTGGTACCCTCTAAGGAACTACACAACACAGTCTCCAGCTCTTAATCCTGACACCTGCAAACCACAGCAACTACCCCAGGCACATCCACAGCAAGGTCTGCGTGTGGCGAATTCAAACCTTTCTTTAACAACAGCTTTGCTTATTCACCTCTCAACTTCCTTAAAATACACCATTATTTCCCAATTACTGCAGTTATTCCAACATCCTTCAGTTTTATTCTCTATCTAAGTTGTCCCCTCAGTTTTACTAAATGAGAGTACTAGAAACAGTGCTAGAAAATCTACTTTCCCCCCCTCCACCATGTGGAAACAACTGCATTTCCCAATATTCCATATGACTTGCCTTTTCCACATGCCGCCTTTAAAAAGAACTCACAGACAGCCGCGCCCGATTCTGTGGAGAGAACAAGTCAATAGTCAATTTTAACAAAGTTTTATGGCAACTCTTACATTATTTCCTGTCCTAGAACGACCCTTTTGTCCCCAACATCCCAAAAAAGCAGTGTTTTGGAATCTACTTTCCTGTGATAATTCCCCCTTCAAGCCTGGCCCTCACAAATATGTATTCTCCTCAGGGGGGATTTGCAGAGATTTGGTGGGGCTTGTTTTGCTTTTCAGCTATTTAAGTTTTTGACTGGGTTTTCCTCTGCTGTCAAATCAATCACGTCAATAAATTGGAAGGGAACCACAAGGATCATTGAAGTCCAAATTCCAAACCCTTTATTTACAGTCCTGGCATTAACAGTCTCATAACTTTTTTACCAGAACAGCCTGAAACAACCATTAGATTGTTATCCCTTGCTGATCCTGCCCAACAGGAACGTTTAAGGGAGTTAAAACAAAAGTTTAGTAGACCAGCAGGAAAAATTCAGCAAACTATGAGTCTCCTGAGTCTGTGCCAGGCTGAAGGGAAAGGTTTAGAAGCTCTGCCACAGATGTATCTAAAGATGAAAACTCCCTGCCATTCAAAATGCCTCATCTATCAAAAGGGGACAACAAAAGAACTATAAAGTATTCTGCAGGAAGTGACGTTTATTCACCTCGAGTTTCCAGCCTGGTTGGGTCCTAACTACAGTTTTCATTAAGCAGAAAGGAAAAACATCTGGATTAACACAAAAACCTCAGGGGAAAGCGGAAGTTGGGAGGATCTAAGGATAAGACCTGAGGAATGCGCAGAGATCCCTGGAAACCTCCCACCCCTCCCCATCCCATCCCATCCCATCCCATCCCATCCCCCTGAGCCCCGGCCCCAGCACCCGGGGAGGAGGGCCCCCACACGCACTGTCCATGCCGGGGAAGGGCAGCGGCTGCGCCCCCAGCTGCTGCTCCACAGCCAGCTCCAGGTCGAACGTGATGTGGTCCACGCTGGCGATGAGCTCCTGCATGGTGGCAGCCGGGGGGCGGCGGCAACGGGAGGGTAGGGGCGGAATGGGGGCGGTGGTGCCCGCGGCGGGCGGGCGGGCCCGGGCGGGCCCGGCCCGGCCCGCTCCG
>JAWWEW010000033.1:13131522-13183143 GCA_035583185.1 Anabacerthia variegaticeps | reverse complement strand
GGCAGAGGGTGGGGCACGGAGAGGGGGGATATGGGGAGGTGCACAGTGAGGGGGGACATGGAGGGGCACGGTGAGGGGAGATGAGGGGGCACAGCAGAGGGTGTGACACGGAGAGGGGGATATGGAGGGCGCAGCAGATGAAGGGGCACAGTGACGGGCGGTGGAGGGGCACAGCAGAGGGTGTGGCACGGCGGGGGACACAGCGAGGGCACAGCCAGGGCTGCCCCCCCCCAGCCCCTCAGGGCGAGGCCTTCAGGCGCCCCTCAGCGCGGCGTCCCCAGCCCCTCGGGGGGGGGGCAGCGATGCTGCGGCGCCTCCCCCCCTCTCCCCCACCCCTCCCCAGGCCTCCCCACGCCATCCCCCGCTGCGGGCGGGCCCGCGGGGGCGCGGGGCGCTCACCTGAGGCGGGGTCGGAGCGGGGCTCGCGGACTCTGGGCAGTCAACGCGACTCCGCTCCGGCGGCGGGACAGGCCGAGCGGGCCCGGCGCGGACACGGGCGGCAGGAAACGCGCTCCGCGCATGCGCGGGATGGGGCGGGGCGGCGCGTGCGCGGCCCCTCAGGGAGCGCCGGGCGGGGGGAGCAGAACAGTGCGGTGTGAGGGGGGTTTTAAAGGGTAAAAATCGAGCTGCAGCCGCGGTAATACCTGAGTTACAACACAGAGATGTCTGCGGGAGTGAGGAGCGCACCGCCTCGCTGCGCGGCCCCTCAGGGAGCGCCGGGCGGGGGGAGCAGCAAAGTGCGGCTGTGAGGGCACGGACGGGGTTTTTAAAGTGTAAAAATCGAGCTACAGCCTCGGCAATACCTGGGCTGCACCACCCAGATGTCTGTGGGGGTGAGGAGCGCACCGCCTCGCCTGCGCGGCCCGTGCCGGGGTGTGAGCGCTTGAATAGCAAAAAGAATCCTTATAATAGGTGATGTGGATGGATCTCCCGTGTGGCAGGCCCTGTCCTGTGGTGCGGGGTCTGTGCCCCCCTCACTGCATGCTCCTGTAAGGTCTAACACTGATCAGCCTGGAGGACGAGGAGAGGGAAGGTGTAGATGGGGATCTCCGGCCTGGGTTGTTTCTCTAAAGAGAAATAAACAAAAGGGTCATTATTAATTGTTTCCAGTCGATGCCTCCCAAAATACAGAGGTGCCAGCAATGCTGAGCACATGCACCAGAAGAGGGGAGAGCTCAGAGCCCCTTCCAGTGCCCAAAGGGGCTCCAAGAGCTGGAGAGGGGGCTGGGACAAGGGATAGAGGGACAGGACACAGGGAGTGATTTCCCACTGACAGAGGCCAGGGATAGATGGGATATTGGGAAGAAATTCTTCTCTGTGAGGGTGGGCAGGCCCTGGCACAGGGTGCCCAGAGAAGCTGTGGCTGCCCCATCCCTGCAAGTGTTCCAGGCCTGGCTGGACGGGGCTTGGAGCAACCTGGGCTAGTGGAAAGTGTCCCTGCCCGTGTCAAGAGGTGGAACTGAGTGATCCTTAAGGTCCTTTCCAGCACAAACCATTCCGTGGTTCTATGGTTGAGGGCTGGAATATCAAAATAATTCCCCTTGAGGAACTGCATCCTCTTTGGGGTCTTGTGGTTTGCCTTCTGCAGAGTCCATTGCCCACGAGATTTTGTGAGCTCAAGTGCAGCAACAATAAACACAAAAGTCTAGGGGCATGGGGGGAGATAAGTGATTCCCAGATACACTGAGAAGCAATAGAGTAGTGAGTTTAATTTGGAGTCTGAGAGAAAATAAACAATTTATAAACATCTTGAAGGGAAAAAAGAAGAAGGTGAATGCTGGCCAGTATGGCTTTGTCATGAATGAATTGAGCCAATCTAATTTCCTTTTCTGGCAGCATAGCAAGGATTGCAGATAAGGGCAAAGCAGTGTATGTCATATATCTTGGTTTTTAGAGGAGCTTCTGACATTGGCTTGAAGATATTCTAATAATAAACTGGGAAACAAGTCTAGATGATACCACTCTAAAGGAGTTGCAAAACAGGTTGAGGGAAAAAGTACTTGATATCAGTGCTTGTACAGGGAATTACTGTTCATTACTCATCTGTGAAGAAATAATGCAATTACTGCATTTGAAGATGAGATCAAGTTCAGAATAAACACAGTGGTAGAACTAGTATTCAAAATAGGAGCTCTGTGGAAAAAATAGGATGTGGTTCAGCAGCAGGTGCATTTCAGCACCATCAAGTTCAGAGTTACACAACTGGCCATGGAGCAGCTCGCTGTGCTGCAGGAAAGGATGGAGGGTCCAGGGCTCAAAAGCTGAGCAGGAATCCAAAATGCCTTGTTGCAGAAGAAGCAAACACCATGCAGGTCCATGTAGGTGAGAAAATAATAAGTAATAAATGCAGGAATCCTCTGCTGAGCCAGTCCTGGGCTGTGCACCAGAGAAATGTGGATGATTTGGAGAAAAAGGTGTCAATAATGATCAGAGTCTTTGAACACATGAGTTCTGCTGAGCCTGTTGAGAGCACAGAAAGCTGAGGGAAGATGTGCGTAGTCTTCAAATAGATAAAAGGCTCCAGCTCTGAGGAAAGGAACAATTTGTTCTCTGATGTCCACAGGGGTGGGACAAAAAGTCATAAAATGAGACAACAGCAAGGCAGATCTGGGCTACAGGGGGAAGAATCCTCGGTGATTCCTTTGAAGTAGTCAAGCCCTGTGTTAGGAACTGACTTGACAGGATGTAGGGCTGCTCTTACAGGTTTTTAAGGATGGATCAGGAATATTTGTCACATAGATGTGGCCAAAGTGCAATAATAGGTCTTGCATTGAGGAAGGAGGAGAGCTGGTGGTCTCTGTGAGCGTGGCTGTGGGTCTGGGACTGCGAGATATGTGATCATTGCAGCCCTTATTGGCTTAGCAATCAAACTGGATCAGCTGCACGGATTAGAGACAAGCAACTAGGCCGAGGGAAATTACATAACAGTAATTTAAGGACGGTTTTATGTTTACTAAATTATTTTCACCAGATGGAGGGAAAGTACCTAAATGAGGAACTCTGCAGAGCTTTGAAGCATTAAGAGCTAAGACCCTGTCTCCAGTGAAGCTTTCCCAAGAATTTTCCACCATTGCTCCTGCTGTAGGGCTGATACAATTACTCGGTGCTAATCCAGGAAGGATGTTGATGTTTTTGAGATTAAAGCCTCACAAGCAAGGCTGAACTCATCTTAGTGAAAGTGATTTAGATGCAATCTGACCTTAAGGTATATTATGAAAAAGATTTGACCTGGGACACCCTCATGCAGCAAAAGAGTAGCAGCTAGTCTAAAAGAGATCTTTTAAAAGCAAGCTGTTAGATACACAAACAAATTGCTGGAGGAAAAACTTGCTTTGAGGGGGATTCTAGGTATGCCTTGTTAGCCCCAGAGTGTAAAAATACAGCAGTTTTTAGCACAGTGTCATACCATCCCTGATATTCAAAAGAAAGAAGCAAAAAAATGTGATTTTTCCCCCCTAATTCTGTTCCCTGCCTCTCTAGAACTGCCTTGTAGATCACAGTAATTTCTCAAAATTGGTTTTCATCACTAATATTCTTGAATTATGAAGAACGTTGCCTTAAGGTCACGTAAGTCACCAGTGATTTAAATAACTGCAAATCTGGGATTTTTAAGCAGGGAAGGACCATGTATTCACATGTCCTGGGCTTTTTTTGCTGCTTAACACTGTGTCCCCTTTGCCACCTCCTGTTCGAACTAAGTGAGATATGTCCAACGGTCATAATATGGGATGAGAAAGAAGGAAGACTGCTCCCACTGCCTGCAGCATGGCCAGACTTACCATAGAATCACAGAGCGATTTGGCTTGGAAAGGACCTGAAATCTCATCCTGTTCCACCTCTCGACATGGGCAGGGACACCTTCCACTAGCCCAGGTTGCTCCAAGCCCCATCCCGAACACTTCCAGGGATGGGGCAGCCCCAGCTTCTCTGCCCAACCTGTGCCAGGGTCTGACCACCCTCACAGGCAGGAATTTTTTCCTGGTATCTAATCTAAACCTGGTGTCTTGTAAATAATCTCTAAAAGAACTTTTCCTGTGCAGTCTTTTTGCATTCTGACTTTCTAGGGAATGACAAGCTTGATCCTGACTGCTTTTCCCCTGCTGCCAGAGATTTGTAGTGAAGCAGGTAGGAATCTGTGTGCTCAGGCCAGCAGGCCCCCAGGCTCAGGCTCTAAATGACCACCTCCAGAGCAGAGTGGAAAGTGTCTGACATCTGGCAGCATCTGCACACCGTTACCCTGCTTCTCAGAGGTTCTCTGCCTAAATGCATTTGTTCCAGTTGTCCAAGCAGGGCTTGCTGAACATCAGCAGGGTGTTTGGATGACAGCAGCTCCTACAGAAAATCATTCACTAGAAATGAAACAGCAGCACCGTTCATCACTTTTTTTATTAATTTTTTTTTTTTTTTTCAGATTATGGCAGCAAGATTGTACATTGCATTGTTAACCCTGGCTGGTTCAAGGCATTCACTAGGGATCAGCCCTCCTATTTCTGGAGTAATTCTCCCACAACCAACAGTCTCATGTCCTGCAGTCTGTACCCCACTGTGCTGCCACAGGAGCTGCTGCTGCCTCCCAGCTTGTTGGAATTTGTTCTCTCTGTGCTCTTCACCCTCCTATTGCAGCACCCTGCGATGTCTCGCCTCTTAATTTTGAGCAGCAGCACTGAACATGATGTTCTGCTTTCTTACTGCGAACAAATGTGTTTTTCCCTGTGCAATAAGCTCTAGTCAGACTATGAATAAAGGCCATTGATGAGAGGAATTATTTGCAAGAGACAGCCCAGGCCACACCTTCTATCCTTGACTTGAAAAATCCCAAATCTCTGTTAGCACAGATCCTTCACATAGTGTTGGATGCCTTCCATCATTCCAGATACACTAGAGAAGTATTGTTTGCAAGCTTTTGGATCTGACACAGAGATATTCTTTTATCTGCAGATCATTTCACACTTTTCCTGTCTTCTAATATTTTTCCCATGTTTAATATCTCAAACCTGGGTTTTAATATGTATTGTAGCAATGTTTCAGCGGTCATCTCTTGGCAACATCCACAATACTCTGGAAGAAATGGGTACTTCCTTTGGGTAGTTTTGCTCCCCGTATTCCCTCCTGGGCTGCTGGAATGTACAGAAATGTCCTGGGATACTGGGCCAGGATAAGGAGGCTTTTTTCCTAAGAGCAGTTCTGGCTGTGTAGTTTTGGTGCCCTTGAGAAAGGATTTAGCCTTTAATGTGCATCCCTTTTGGGAGCAGAAGGATGCTGCTCTTTTTCCCTTTCTGTTCTAGCATTAGTGAAAACACATCCGTACTGCCCATTGACTGTTCCAGAAGTGCCTAAAGGGACTTGTGGAATATCTCTGTTCCCTTTTTTAGGGAACTGCATGAGTCACCTGGTGTTGAGAGCACACCTCTGTTTCCCTCATCTCCATCCCACACCCTTTTCTGCTCTAATAAATTCATGGCAAGTGGATTCAAACACGTGAGCTCCAGCTTCGCTGCCTGTTCCTGATCCACTGGCAGAGAGGATTGAAGCCCTTGGAAAACCTCCCAGGAAGAAAGGCCTTTGCTTGCAGAGACACTGTTCCTGGTGTGCAGTTTTGTCTAGAGCTGATTCAGCCATTCCAACTCCTTCTCCTCTGCATCTTCCAGTTCATGTATGGACTTCCTTTCCTTGGCCAGGTTCTGATTCCTGGACAAGAAATGGTTTGATTTAACAATAGAAATCTTTCACTGGAAAAAGCAGACCTGAACAGCTGAAGAGAACAGTTGTGATCCTGAAGAATGGTAGTTAAAAGGTGTTTTATAAATTGTGTGTTCATGTCTGTGTGCTTGTCAGAGACTGTGTTTGAGAACAGGAAGTGGCTGCAAAGAGGGCAGAGGAGAAGAATCCTTTTTAAAAAATGCTGCCCACTTTCAGGTGACTCTCTCTAAAGCTGCATCGAAGTCTACAAAGGTGCACGTCTGGAGATGCTGTCAGAATAAACTGAATGTGTCCTTCCTGCAGGATGTTTTTTGGAGAGGCAAAATGCCCCTGGTGTGCACAAGATGCCATTGTGTGATCACAGAACACCTCACATTAGAAGGGAGAATAAGAATCATGGAGTCCAATTCCCAAGTGATGAAACCCTGAGCTGGCTCAGGGAACACCTCCAGCCTCCTCCCTTACAGTTTGTTCTGCATCTCTCCCAGTTGCTCCTGCATGCACTGGTTGGGTTTGTAGCCATCTTTTGTGGAAGACAAGCTCCTTTAGAGACCTCTTGTTCTTGTGCAGAATTTTCAGGCTCCATGTGGCGTTTCTGTTTGGAGTCTGGCTCTGTTTCCAGTTCCTTCATTTGAAGAGAAGCAGAAGGGTAATTGATGTGCCATTATGAGCATCAGAAATAGGTATCTGCCCCAGGAATTTGAGCTTCTCGTGCTCAAGGGTTTTGTTGCTGTTGAAAAATAAAAGGCAAGTCGTGCTGCTGCTGACAGTACACCTTGCAAATTCTCCTTGGTGGGTGTAGATCAGCTGCTGATACCAGTGGATTGTTACTGCTCTGCTCAGGCACCATAAAGACTCTGATGGATGAGTTCTGCATGGGGTGCAAAGTGCTGAAGTTCCCTTGTGCTCCAGTGGGTTCAGAGCATCCTACATGCAGCTTTTCTGCCTAGTCTGGATTTCCTTGAACTACTGCATTCCCTCTGGGGTATGTTTGTTGTTAAATGAAAATGTTCCTTTTCAGGTATTTGTGCTGAATGGGGAAGCTCAAGTGCAGGAAAGAGTTTCATAGCTGCTCTGTTGGAATAATCTTTCTAATATATTAGTACATGTTTTTCTTACCCTGGAGTTTCATAATGGTGGAGTTTCCCCCCTCCTTTCAGGGCTAACTGCTCAACCTATTCCATCCTGACTTACAGGTCTTTTATTGCAATTTAATAGTTGTTCTTAATCTTTTCCAGGTGCACGTAATGATCCTGTTCCTGACACAGATCTTTTGCCACACAAGAAGGCAGTGAAAAAGGTATGAAACAGATTGAGAGCACAGCTATTTATACAGATCATGGAAAGCTGGATATGTAGATTTGAAATCTGTGTGTTACCTTCTGGGGAATTTTGCCATATCTTTAATTTTTCTGTGTATCATAAGCTGCCTTTCTGAAGAATGGATCCAGAGTTCCCACTGAAATCAATGGGAATAATCCCAATGGATTTGGACAATTCTAGGTCAAACCATAAACCAGGTGGTGGGATGCTTGTTTTGTATCACTGGACTAGTCAAAGGTGTTATCCCCACCTGTTATTAAGTCAGTCATTTTGGTTCTAATGATACTTTATGCTTTTATTTCTGCCCTTCAGTGGAAAGAAGGTGTCTGAGCTGTAGATGGAGGGTGGAGACATTGTCTGAACACGCAGTAGCAGAAAGCACAAAGGTGGCAGAAGGCTCAGGCTGAGGCTGGGAGGAGATGCTGTGCATTAAACCCACAGCTCGCTGTGATATTTTGGAAGTGCCAGTTGTCAGCACGGTGCCAAAGGAGCAATCTGCTCAGTGCTGGCAACTTCTCTCCCCTCTGTGCCAATTCTGAATGCCATTGACTAGCTGGAGAGGGAACCCAGCCTACTCTTTGTTGGAGGGCTGGTAGGTGTGAGGAGTGGAGTTGTGTAATAAGGGAAAGAAAGGACAAATGGAGAGGAAATGGAGGAATTCCTCAGGGTGCCATCTGTGATGCAGATTACCAGGGAGGCAGAGTGAAAGCGAATTTCTTCTTTTGTGGATTAATTTTGCTGGGCTGCAATCAGTGACCTAACATATATCCTGCTTTTCAGGATCACAAAAAGCAAGTGCTGGCATCTATTATTAACACTGTGCTTTCAAATCAGCACTGGAGAGAAATAATGGAATATATACCTTAAGGTTTCCAGCTGCCAACATGAAGGGCAGGAAGGTGGGGAGGTGACTTACATCAGCCACTTCTTTCTTTGCTCTCTCATCAGCTGCATAGTGCTCACTGATGATTTCCTCCTGCTCATTAGTAGTGTTGAAGGTCAGGCCCCAGCTTTCATTTTATGGTAAACAAACTGATTTTAGAGGGCAGAAAGCAGTCTTAGAGACCCAGAATGTCTTGTCGGGTCCTCTCTTCCATTCAGCTCTCAAGGAGATGATTTGTGCACCAGTTTACTGTATAGTTTGTTTTTCCTCTATAAAACTGTGCACTGTTAAGCCAAATGGGATTCATCCCCACTGGATCTGCGTTATAGAGCATTAAGACCTGTGTGTTTACTCACAGGCTAAATGAGAACTAAAATAATGATACACCTCTGAGGCAGAAACAGACCCTGTTGTTTATGAAGACCTTGAGCCTGAGTCCGTTTTCCTGAATTTCTGTGTGGATTTGAGTTTATACACCAACATTATTCATTTCAAAGCTCTGCTGCAGTAGCAGCAGCTGGCTTTAGACCTGACTGAAGCTGTATTTGATTGCATTCTCAACAAACATAGTCTCTGCTTCACAGTTTGTGATATGGATGTGTCTTTTTATCTCATGGAAAATATGAGCCCCACAGCTCATTTAGTGCTTACTGTTTACTGATATGAATCATTGGAGGACTGTTGTTTTTGCTGCTGTAAAAATAATAATAATACTACTAAAAAAAAACCACTATGGAAGGAGAACTACAAAGGCTTTAATAGAAAAATTGCATTCTAGTAACACAAGCTGCTCTTCAGCAAAACAACATCATGCAAATGTGCCATTGTGTTACAGAATGCTCCACAAGCTCAGTGCTATGTGTGTTTTATATAACAAATAAGTTTTAAACTCCTAATTTAGTATGGAGATAGCAGTTCACCTGCTTAAAATGTATCCTTTTATTATTGGTCAATTGTCAGGGAATATATTGGTTGTATTTTTTATCCCATTCGAATAAAAGCCACATTTATGACTCAGTTTTTATAACCAATGTCCCGTAATTGCAGCTGAGAAATGCTGCTTGGATTTATCAGTCCTTTCCAGAAGTTATACTCTTCTCCTTGGAAATGTTATCATGGGTGGTCTTTATGGAAAAACGCTGCAGAGTGTAATGGTGAATGTTAAAGTGGCTTCATAAATCTGTGCACAAAATGAAGTGGCAGGTATGTTATTTCATGCTGCAATCTGTAATGCAAGGAGGCTTAAAATTTCACTGAAATGGATCTTGCTGTGGGCTACAGACTGTGGAAGAAATCTGAGCACCATGGAAACAACTAGTAAAACTCGAGTTTCAGTGGAGGCAGAGTTTTACTCTGTCCATTTTATGGTGGGGTTTTCCTCAGCAGTGTCTTAATTGTTCCACCAAATTTGCTCAAAGTCTTTTCATAAGCCTTGCTAGGAGCAAAGCTGAGCCAGGGTGGTGCTTTGCTAAAAATCCTACTGTCCGTGTAACATCTCTAAAGACTGAGCTCTTCATTTCCCACAGAGTTATCAGACCTGCCTTATAGACCACTGTCATATTTATCCACTATTGGCCTAATCCTGCACTGCTTACAAAGAATTAAGATTTAATGTTAAACCACACACACATAAGCTCTCTGAAGAGGTTGCTGTTACATAAATAATTCTGTTTTCTCTGTGCATGGGCATTGAGTTCTTCAGGCCTTCTCCATGACCTCTCCTGCTCCTGGAGTTTTCCAGAGTGCTCACTGCCCTCTAGGTCAGCCTGCACTTCTTCCAGCTCTCTCTGAGCTGGGCAGAGGCAGCACTTACTGCTCCTGCAGCTCCTCATGCTGCCAAACATCCTCATCCCTCTGGATCCAAAGGTCCTGAAAGCAAATGAAAGATTCATGTAAATAATGAAGGGGGAGGAAGCTGAAAATTGCAGGAAGCCTCTCTGCAAAATTGTTCTTTAAGGTGATGCCAGATTTTTTTAAAAAAAGCAAAACTCAAATCCAAACTCCACAAACCCCCAACTCTGGGTCTCAGTATCGTGTTTGTCTGTCATTGCAGCCACATTGACTTTTAGAGAATTACTTGTGATTGAGGCTGATGTGACTGAGGATGCCTTAGGTTTGAGTGTGTGTGTATATACACGTGTATGGAGAGAAAGAATCTTTGTTGTTAGTCTTTAAGTTACTAAACTGGGAGTTTTGGCAGCATTTGTATCACTTTATTCCAACAAAGAGACAGCCTTTTACTAATTTACTTAGTTTTATTTTAGCAATGAAGAGTTGAAGGGTGTCCAGTCCGTTTCTTGGCTGTCCTGTTCAAACAGCAGTCACAACTTCTCTAAAACACGGAACTTTTTTGGCTTCATTACATATAAAAAGTTCTTTAGGTTTGTAGTTTACCAAAAGCTGATAGTAATGCTTGTCTTGTATAAGGTTTCTTGGAACTACTGCAGATTGAAATTGGTGTGAGTGGGAGAACCAGGGCTTTTGAATATGAATTCTCAGTGTGTTCAAGATGTCTGTCTAAACGAGAGTGCACAATCTACTGCTTTGTTGCTTAAGTATAAAGTAGAACTGGTGTGCTTTTCCATCCAGGACCTGCTTCCACGCTGTCTAGTTTACCTGGCCATGTTGTTGTAGTTTATTCAGATCATGCCAAGCTCACTGTTGTTCCTGCTGGCATGATCCAGCTGCATTTCCATTCTGGTCAGCTCCGTGTCCATCATCTTCAGCTGGAGAGCTTCAGCATTCCCCTTCCCTTCAGTCTTCAGACTCGCCTGCAGAGACTCAATTGCATGCTGGTGATTATTTCTGTGGAGTCCAGTGAAACATATGGTACAGCAGTCTGTTATCTTGAGTCTGATCCAGCCCTTGTATCAAATTATTGCCCACCAAGTAATAAAAATACAGTAACTTTTCAAAGCTGTTAAAACTGAGATACCAGGATTTTGCACCAAGCCATTCATGAATACCTTCTTTTAAAGCAGGGCTGGAGAGCTTTCAAGAGGTCATCTGAAAAATATGCTGCCTGAAATCTGGACCACCTCCTGCCAAACCAGACCCACTTGACAATGTGTGACCAGACTGCACTTAACTTCCAGTGAGGGAGAATCTACAGCCTCCAGGCAATCTGGTCCCAGGAGTAGCTCCCCTTAATGATTTTAAAACTTTGGTAATGTCTTAACTTAAAACCTCCATGCTGCAGCCTTATTACAAACATAATGGAGTGAGGCTATACATAATTATACATTCAAAATCAATCCAGTTGTACATAAAATAATCCATCTCTTGGAATGCGGGTGGCAGTCACCAGGCTGGAAGGCATCTCTCACATCTCACATTGGTGGCTCCAGGGAAGACTGTGCTTCCTCCAGTGCCACCTGCAGTTCATTCTTCTCAATCTCCAGCCTCTCCTTTGACAGCTCATGAATGCTCTTCCCTCCCTCCCCCAGCTGATTGATTAGATCCTTAATTTCCTCTAGGGAAAAAAAATGGATATTTCATATGATAGGTTTATTTCAGGACTATGAACTTCACTAAGTGCACCAGACAGATCCTTTGACTGGAAGTAGCATGAAATGGTTTCAGTCACTTTGTATCAGCTGCCCTTTTCTTTCGTTGCTAAATATTATCCTGGATTTCTGAATGAGCCCTGTTAGCTGTGTGTGCTCATGGAGGTGGAAGAATGAAGTCTGTTCAATCAAGAGATTTTTTTCCCAGTTTTTGCCCAGCTTTCCCCTCTCCCCCTTTCACGTGGTTGCTCTCAGAAAATGGGAACAGGACACCACATCATCCCTCTGCAGCAGACTGGGGCTCTCTGCCAGCTGATGAAGGCCAGTGCAAAGGGCTGGGGGAGAGAGCCCAGAAAACACTGGGTCTGTTCCAGAGTGTCCATTGCTGTTTTCTGCTGGCCACAAGGACAGCAGATTGTAGCATCTTCTAAATATTTACAGTGTCATCTTCCAGCCTCCTGGGAAAGATCAATTTTTGTAATTTACAGAAGTGCTTTTTAGAAAAAAAGAAAAAATAAATAAAAAAAAAAAGGAGCCGAGGCTGTTGGTCTCTCTGCACCAGTGGGAGAAGGGATGCAGAGAGGAGAGAGTTTGACTGACTTGCTCTCAGCTGAATGGTGGAGATGCTGGATCCTCTCCACTGAGGTTAAAGGGAATGTCCTCTTCCCAGGGTAAAGCTGGCTGTTGGTCAGAGCCCCCTAAGGGAATTACTCAGAATTAGAGGATGATGGTAGCCAGAACTGGCACTGCAGACTCTGTCTTGTTGCTCCAAATGAACGTCCCCAGAGACTGAAAGCACTGCAAGAAATAAAGAAAGTGGAATTGGTGCTGGAAGACACCACAGAGGAATCAAGGGGCTTATGATGTGCAGAATTTTTAACATCAAGCCAGAACTTAACCTGAGGGATATCCTTCATAGATTCCAGGGGCTCCAAGGATTCTTCATAGGCAGCCTTAAGCTCAAAATTTTTGGTTGTGTGCATTCTTTCTGGGAATTTGCTTCCACCTGCAGCTCTTTGCACTTTTTTGTTGCCATTTTTCAGGCATCTTACCAAAGGCTCTGTGCTTTTTGTCCAGAGCAGCACAAGCAGCACTAGCCTGGAAAAATAAAGCCAAGCATTCACTGGACACAAGTTTTCTTCACACTTCACTTCTCTGCATGTCCTGCCAGCCAGTCACAGTTAAATTGGCAGCCACTCTAATGACTGGCAGAGTTTCTCTTGGTCCCTCTGAATGGATGATTAAAATGTTTATGAGGCTTTCTCTCCTCACCATTAGGAATTTAACAAGATCACCCAGTTCCCAGCAGTGTGATAGTCTTCCCTGCTCCTGTGGCTATAATGATGCTGCTGTGGAGCAAATGTTTTCCACTTCAGATGTTCCTTGTGCAGATGTGCTGTTGGTAATTGCCTGGGCTGATCAGTGTGACTCTTTCTATTTCAAAGCAGATTCAGTTACAAACAAGATGTTATTCAAGACTATTTTAGACCGTGTCTAACTGCTTGTCATGAAGGGAAAGAATAAAGGTACATTTTTCTTTCCTAGGAGCTTTTAATCACAAATGTTCTACATATCCTTATGATCCACACATGCGTTCAGATACCATGGTGACAAGCACACCACAGGAACCATAGAATAAAGAGCTGCTTCATTAAAAAAAGGGATGGTGAAACAGATTTTTTCAGCCCAGTAATGTAATGCTGTATGTGGGATTTTCGGCTCTTGGGATCTGTTCTAAAGCCAACTGCAGTCATTGGCAGGTACCCAAGGACTTCAGTGGATTTGGAGCAGCCTTTGTGCCTATTTTAAGTAACATTTTTATTCAAATATCCCACAGTTGCACTACTATTCATGCTCTTACACTAACACCAGCAAGAGTAGAAATACTAATTTAATGAAGGAGTGTTTGTCGGTGGTGTTTAAACTGTGTGTTGTTTAGGTCTGCTTTGACTGTGGTAGTTAATAACCAGTGGCCAACCCACCAGTACTGCAACACTGAAAAGTTCAAAGCAGGATATCATTATCCTTTAAAAGGAGATGAATACCTTGCCTTGCAGTAAAGGAGGGCTTTTGCTTTAGCTGTACTCTTGTTTCGGGAAGTCAGCTAATGAGCTTATGAGAAGCATGCTGTGTGCTCCCAGGAATTAGCTGTGGCTCTCATCTGGGTTTGCTCTTGATGTGGTAAATCTTAGCCTTGCTTCTCATGACCATACAGATTACTTGATGTTTAAGAGAGAGATCTTAAAATATTAAGAAATAAAGGACCAGTCCAAAACTGACCTGAGTTGACAGCACTCCCAGGGCTTCCAGTAGCAGGTTTTAGATCTTTGTGGTCAGGCTTGTGCTGGATGCACTCCTGGACAGTTGGATTTCTTGCCTCTCAAGGTCCTCCACTGTGTTCTGGGGCCTCTGCTTAGTTTTGCCCACATTGGCAACCCAGGCTTGGACTGATTCAGCTGTCTTTGCTTCTGGAGCCTCATAGCCAGCTTTGTCCTGAGGGAAGGAGGGCAGAAATATCCTGGTGAGTAGCTCCTGGAGGGAGGAGTGGTAGAATTGGCATCCCTCATCTCCTGGAGCACCATCACTGTTTTCAGCAGGGAAAAGGTGGAATCATGGCAGCAGTGTCAGAAAACAGACTGTAAAAAGCTTTGGTGCCTTGTCCTTAGGAAATTCTAGTGTCTTTTGTAGGGCTGCTGGAAGAGTGAAGTCTTGTTGAAATAAAGAAAGACTACACAAATTCAAGCCTTTTCCAGAAAGGTTTGTTTTCTCTTGTCAGTGTACAAGTGTTATGTCTCAATAGGCTCTGTCCATTATTGCAAGTATTGTTTTCATTCTCTTGGCTGAAGCCCTTGGCTTTCTCTCTCTCTCTTACCAAATTATATCCTAACCCATCACATCCATAAGCTGTCACTCAGCAGCCAAACTAAATAATGACACTGCCCCAAGTCCCAGACTCCCTGAAAGCTGAGGGCTCACTTTGTTCCCTCCAACTCTTTGGTTCTTTTGGTGGCGTCAGTCCCATATTTAGACCTCCAGACTGTGACTTCACTATTGAGTTCAGAGACCAGACACTGCAGTTCAGCTTTGCTTTTCTGCTCTTCTTCCAGCTACACTTCCATTGGATCCAAATCGTGCTTGGTTTTGGCCAGGCTCACAGAGCAGCTGTGCAGGGCTCAAGGTAGCACAGCCACTGCTGTGGATCTGTCCTGCTGGAAGTGTGGCTACCCTGACCTCACTGCCCAGAACTGCCATGCTCCACTTGAACAACTCAGTTCTGGACCATCTAGAGACATCTCAGCCTTCAAAATATCTCTCTGTTCAGGAGCCAAGTGTTTTTTCCGTACCTGGTTTTTTGCTGTATTGCAGAGAATTGAATTGTGATCATACAACTGGAAACAGAACTTGGCTTGTCATCATCACTGTTTTCTCTCAGTGTTTCAAAGAATTATGACAGTACACCCATTTGGTGATTGTTCTGAGCTCAGAATCCTTGCCAGACTGGTGATATACAGGTGCAGCACTAGAATTACTCTTTGGAGATAAGCAGAAATTTCCAAGACGCAGGTGTCAGACAGCGAGATGAAATACTGATATATTTTTGAGCCAAACTTATGTGATTTGTACAAATAAACTGCTGGAAGATGCACTGAATGGACAGTGGACTGAGAATCAGGAAAGGTGTTTGTTCTACTCTTTGCTGCTGACTCAGGGGAGGCTCCATATCTTATTTTCATATCCGCACAAGGCTCATGTCCCCTACACCCCTCCAAGATCAGATGGTGACAAGCCCAGAGATTAATTTGGATGAGAAAGTTTCCCTTTGTGAGAGGTAGCACAAAGGATTTGTTACTCTGAAGTGGATGAAGTACAAAAGAATAGGCAGTGCCTGTCCCATGACAGCAGCAGCCTCTGGAGGCAGGTGGTGCTCCCCAGCACCTTGGACTCCTCATCCAGCTGCTTCCTAAAGTCATCTGCTTGCAAGGGGAGAGAAATCTTTATGTGGACAGTCTGGTCAAGCCTGCTTTGAGCTTCCTGGTGCTCCAACTCAGCTGGGAGAGCTGTGGGAAAACCGCATAGAGATTCAGGAGAGGAACTAATTCAATCTGACTGGAGAGGAAAAGAGAGGGACTGGGCAGTGAGGAGACAGGGCAGGGCTGCCAGAGCCCGATGAAATGTAGTGGAAGATGAGGATCCAAGGGAGCTAACACTGCACAAAGCTGTCAAGGAATTTACCTCAGAGCCTGATGGCTTTATTTTCAGCTTGGCTCTTCTCCCCTGCAGCCGGCTGGGCATCAGCCTCAGCCAGGTTATCTTCCAGCCTGTGAGCATGAGCACGGCAGCTCAGCTGGAAGAGGGAGGTCAGTCGTATGATGCTGAGTAAGGTTTCAAGGGCCAAAATATCTCCCCTCTCTTGCAAACTCAGTTTATTCCAGTTGGGGATTGCACTGGAATGACTGTAATAGCCTGGGGCAGTGCAGAGTGTCCTGACCTTTGCGAGTTTCCTGCCTGTTCCATCAGCTGGGATGGGCAGTGTTCAGCACCAGCTGCCAACAGCTGCTTCCTGGCACTATCTGCTCCTTCTGCAGAGAGCTGCATCCTGCCTTGTGCTCATGGCTTGCACTGAGCTTCTCTCTGTCTGCTTCCATGACCTGTTTGTCCATCTCCAGCTTTGTTTCACTCTGAGGCCTCTCCGTGAGCTCTGCCTTCTCAGCCACAGCAGCCCTGTCCTTCCCATGGCCCTGCTCTGCTTGAACTGCAGTTCCAGCTTTCTGTGTCCCTGCACAAGTTCCTTTCTCTGTTTTCCCACCAGAGCAAGATGTCTTAACAACACAGACCTATCTCCTGATATAGCTGAGAATTAATTACCTCACATTTCTAAAGTGAATTGAAATGGAAATGTTCCCTGTTATTGATGCTATCAATTTGTATTAGTCATTAGGATGTGTCCAGAGCATTCTATTCAAATATAACCTCAGCTTCCAGGTCTTTGTCCAGCTCTTCACTGTGCAGTCCTGGAGTGCACACACGATCACAGCAGTGTCTGTGAGCCAGAGATGTGAGAGAAATTTGTGGAAATACGAACAAGAATCTTAATTTCTTGCCTCCCTTTTCTATACATTTATCGGCTCTCCTGGATTTTCTTTCCTGGAAGAGATCTACAGCTGGGAATGCTGAGCCAACAAAGCAGGAAAGAGCTGGCCAGGTGTCTCAGCAGGCAGCTGATGTTATCTGCAGCATGGCTGGCTTCCTGTATCATGTTGGAATTTGGCCTTCAGAAATATAATCAAGCTGATTTGGCTACTTGAGGGAAATAGAGGCTTGTTCATAGAAATAGCTGCAATCTAGGTCTGTGGGTCATGTTTTTGTAGAAATGCTGAGTGTTTAGTTAAGTATTTAAATATTGAAATATGTTGGATGAAATAAATATTTGAATTCCTAATGGTAACACTGCACATCCTGTGAACTGTGGCCTCGTTTCTGGTTTGATTTACCACCTTTCCTTCCAGAGGGAGAGAGAGAGTGCTTTGGAGGGCAATAATGTCGGTGGAAAGGTTTTTCAGACATTTTGCTGAGTGTCTGCAAGCAGAGGAGAAGGTTCCTGCAGCAGATCACCTTCCCCTGGCCATGGCAGCATGGCAGGAGAGCTGCAGTGAGCACACGGTTCCACAGGCTTCAAAGGAAGGAGTTCTCAGGGAGTGGATAATACACAAGACAAGCTGGATCCCAGAGCTGGCTGAACTGTTATTCACTGGAAGCTGAAAGGCAAATGTTTCCAAGCCCAGGGGTTTCACAAGCTCATAGAGAAGTCAGAATCTGCTGTAGAAAAAACATCAGTCTCTACCTGGGGGAAAATAAATACTAGATCTCAGCTGGTTCTGGTTTTTAAGGGTTTAAAGAGCGACAGGCTCCAGACTCCATTTTGACAGGGTAGGATTAAAAGGGCTGTATTAATCTTTTATGCCACCTCAGTCTTAGCCAAAACCTGCCCAAGCTGGCTGCTGTGTGGTGGAAAAGGTAGGATGTTACAGCAAATTAATTGACCCAAATTAGTGTTTTTTGCTCTGTAGTGAACAGGTTAGTCTTGACTGAGATTGAATGTCCTGTCTCTCTAGTGGTACTGGCAGGGCACTTAAGTCCCTTTGTGGAAGCTCCTCCTTAGCCCAGCATTAACTATAAAGCCACTGCACAAAGGGAGCTGAGCCTGTTTGAGCTCTAAAGGACCAACACCAGCATTTAATTTTTCTTCTGTCACTTAAGTGTCCCCGTGGCCTCGCTCTGAAGCACAAGGATCTTGTACTCTCCATGGAAAATTTGATTTAGCAAAGCTTGCCAGTATTTATTAATGATTGTACACATTGCCTTATCTACTTAGCCCATTAACTAAGTAAATTAGTGGTTTGGATAATATAGAGTTGGATATTTGTATTCTGGGAAGTTAATTTCTAAGAGGAGGTTTGTCAGAGCAGTGCTGGCAAACCCATCACTAAAGTAGTCAATAGTGACACTAAAATAAAGTTCTAATTTGTGATAATATTTTGCAATTCTAAACCAGTTTTTATCTGAGGATCAGAAGGCCTTACATAAACATGAATCATTTAAGCTTCATAACTTCCTGGTGATTGTACACATTTTATATGTGGGTGAATATGGAAGAGGAATTACAAATATCAGACAATGAGTCAGAAGAAAGACTTAGGAAACAAAATCTTGTATTTCTGATTCTGCTTGCCTGAGTTACTGAACTATATTTCTGCTTGTCATTGGGTTAATGCTGAAAAGATCAGGGCATGACTGTGGATTTTTCCAGGGAATTTGTTGTCCAGGGAATTTTCAGGTGTAGCTGATGCTGTCAGAGTTGTGATGGAGCACAACTGCACTCAGTACGAATGTCTGTCCTGGGAAATTCCATTCCAATTGACACACTAAACCATGAAAATTCCTCAGAACATCTTCCAAGTTTGGCTCATTTCATCTCATTGAGGTTGGCAGTTGTCATTTTGGTCTCACTCTCTGCTTTAGGATGAGCCTTTTTCATTTTGCTATGGATCTTCTCTTGTTCCCAGTTGTTCTCCAGCTAGTTAAAAAAGGAGAGTAAGTGTGAAAAAGAACTTTGTAACAAACATAGAATGGTAGAATTCCAGCATGGTTTGAGTTGGGAGGGACCTTAAAGCTCATCTTGTTCCCACCCTCTTGCCATGAGCAGGGACACCTCCCACTAGACCAGGTTGCTCTAAGCCACATCCAGCCTGGCCTTGGACACTTCCAGGGATGGGGCAGCCACAACAAACACATAGATGGTATCTATCTGAAGGGCTCAAGATGTCAAAACCCGATCTAAGAGCACCATCTAAAATAGAGACCATGGGAACTACACCTCACCTCGTGCACCCCAGTGGCAGGTTTGATGTTCTCCTTGTTCTCACCTTGCAGTTTTCCAGGAAAGACAAGACCAAGACTAGCACATGGAGGTGTGTGAGAAGCTGAACCCTGCCCTGGCAGCAGAGTGAAAACCCCAAGAATGGGTTCATCCCAGGAGTTTCTGGAGAGCAGCACGAGCGTTGTGTGTGTGTTTCCAATGGGCCCATGGGAACTCGGTCCAGCAGTGACTCTTCCCAGAGCATCCTGCTCTCCCTCAGGGTTCACACAGCTCTTTTGGGCAGTGGCACGAGTTGGCAACACTTCACTGTGCTGCCAGGAGAAAAACAGGGCCCCTTCCTGTTTGTGCAGCACACTGCAGTCTCACAGCATTGAAGCAAGTAGACAGTGGTTTTTTTTTTCCCTTTCCCCACACTGGGAGAATGAGAACCGGGGAGAATAAAGAAAAACGAAACGGTTATTTCTGCCTGATGAACTCCCTCCAAAACCCTCTTCTCCTTTTGGCATTTGGTGACTGAGTCATTCTGAGCACAGAGATCTGAGTTTGAACTCTGTGGTCTAATGCCTGCAGACAGGAAAAGGTTTTTGTGGATCACACAAGCCGTTAGCAGCAGCAGGACAAAATGTCACTGGAAACTTGTGTTTCTTTAGAAGGAATCTGAGATTCAGTTAATAAATTCTGAAGCATATGAGGCATCTGTGAGTTTAACATCCTGTGGAAGTTAACGCTGACTTCAGAAGAAGCAGCAGACAACCACATGGCTGCTCCAGTGCAGATTTAACACTTCTCCAATTACATTAAATAAAAACCAGTTCAGGTGCAGGAGAGGGAGAAGCATTTCCCAAGGCTGGCTGGAAAGGAGTTGCATGGAGGGGGGCATTTTATAGAGGCCTGCCAATATTGCCATGCAAAAGTGGATCTAATTAATAAAGCATGTCAAGGAGATGCAATGTCTTTATGTAGAGGGATCCCTCAAAATTGCTGTGAAATGACTATTACTATGGAGTAGGAGAGCAAAATGAAGAATTCATTCCAGGTTATATGAGATGCTGGAAGACTCTAAGACTGTGGGAGAGATGAGCTGAGTAACTCTGAGCATCCCAAAAGGTGCTCTGACTGAAGGAGCTGTAATGGTTGTTGGGGTTCATTACCCTGAAGAATAAGGCAGAAAAAACCCTCTTGTCATGCTTCATACCTCCTTTTGCTTCTCAGCTTTAGCCAAGGTAGTCTCCAGCCCTCCCAAGTCCCATTTCAAATGGCTGAGCTAATCCTCCAGCATCTGCTTGCTGGCACTCCTGTCAGCTCCTTCCTGCCCAGGAGCTGAGTCAAGAGGTCCATCCTTGATTTCATTGTTTGGCCCAGGCATTCCTCAGCATCCAGCCAGTTCCTAATGAAGGGATGGGCATCCAGAGTTCATCCTACCAAAGGCTGCTAAAACTCCTGCCTCTCATGGCAGCAAACTTCCATATTTGCAAGAAATGCAAGACATTGCCTCTTCTGCAGTTTCCTAAGATTCCTTTAACATGCCTGTGTTGTTGGTGGTGTCCGTGACTCAGACCATAGCTTCTTAAAGTTAACCATCAAAGAAATCTCTTTGTACACACACAGATCACTAAAGAATAGTTTGCATTTAAAAAAGATGCCACCCCAACTTGCTGTAGCTCGTGCTGAGCATCAGGGTTTGACCAGGAACAGAACTCGGGACTTGTGGCAACAACTCCTTTGCTTTCAGTCTCCTTTGTTATCCAAGGACTTATCTTTATTTAAGATACAGTTAGGCTGCCTGTAAATCTCATGCATCATCCCCATATGCTCTTTATTCATTCCGTCTTCTGAAAAGGAGCCTTTTATGAGTCATTTGAGGGAGCTGATGCCCTGCCTTGATGAATCCTAAACCTTTAACCATCCCCTATGGATAACACAATCTGCAGCTGGATGGGGAGGTCATCCTTCTCCTGGCTGAGGGCGGCTTGTCAGCTCCTCTGCTCTTTTGCTTGTTCTCTGAGGTCCCAAGTCTTTGGCATGATGCTTCTCACATCCAGCTCCTTCATTTCCTCCTCCTGTTGGGCCAAATTCAGCAAGGCTTCACCTGGAAGTAAGGAGTTCAAACAATGAGATTCCCAAAACAAGCCTTTTCTATTATAATGGTCCCAAAAGCCCTGAGGTGGTCATTTTATTATCAGATCCTAGGGGGTTTTGCATACCAGTGGGAGGGCTGGTGTTTCCTGAAATGCCTGTTCAGAGCAGAGTTTCATATCTCTAGTGTGAGTAATACAGCTCCTAGGAAAGGTTGTTATGGTGCACAGGAGCAGTTCTGTGTGCCAGCACAGAAATCAGGGCTGCGTGCCAGATTCTGAACTGATTTAAATGCAGAATCATCCTTACCATGATCTAGATTAATACCAGTCCAAATGGGACCTGAGCCCTTTGAAAGCTTTTTCTTATCAAAGGCTATGGAGGTTTGTTTGGCTCACGGTGGAGCTGGGAAGGTGTGTCCCCAGCTAAAAGGCAGATTTTCTTTCACCTGTGTGGAAACTTGGCTTTAACACTTTCTTTCCTCTCTTACCAGAAAACCAACTGATTTATCCATCCTGGGAGTAAGTGAAGAGAGTCTGAGCTGGACCTGCCCCTTTGTGATGACACTGTGGTCCTGCTCCAGAGAAGTGAGACAAGCAGCTTCGTTTCAGCTTTTAAATGTTAATGAATAATGAAATCTTGTATTTCCATGCTCATATCCTCACCCCTTCTCTCTCTGCTGGTTTGAGAAGTAGGAAGTCCAGGCCTTGAATTTCTAAGATGGTCTCTTTCCTCTCCTTGGAGGCAGCAGGCTTAGACTCAGATTTCAGGGTTTGCTCCATTTACTAACTTTTCTGGCATCGCTTTGGAAAGAAATCATTCAGGCCCCTTGCCCTATCAATAATTAACAAGAAAGTCACTGGTTTTCTCAGTGTCTTTAAGTGAGCATGGCCATTATTTTCTCTCCCAGCCCTTATCTTTCCTGCCCAGACATCCCAAGGTTCTCAGTGCCTGTAATTGCCACTGTTTAATTCTGCAGAACAGGACAACCTCAGATTATTTTCCTCACCCTAATGTATAATTTTCCCCAGAAAAGCAGCTACAGAAACTTCTGATGTCCCTTTGAATTGCCATCAGGCCTAGCCTGTGGCAGAGTGTGTGGGGCTTAGAAACAACTGCAGGAGTGGAGGTTTTGTCCTTGATAAAACCCAAAGATGTGTTGTCCTGCAACAGGAAAAACAGTAGTTTCAGTAACAATGAAAAAATAATAGTAGCAATCTTGTGGCTGTTGGCTTTAAAAGTGAGGTTGAGGCAGTGATCTCCATCCGTAAGTTGGAGTCTAAGGATAGAACAGGCTGGAGGAGTGATGAATGTTGTGTAATTATTATAAAAGTTGGGCAGTGCAGATTTTAGGTTCGTGGAAAGAACAGAATGCTCCCTTTTGCGTGGTTGGTACAATAGCTGCTTTCATTCTGTTATGATAAAAACATATGTGCCAAATTAATGATGTACACTGCTAATATTAGATGTCTGCAACAATGTCTCTTCATTTCACTTTCCGGTCTTAAAGTGGATAAATGATCAGTTAGTAGGATTTCTGCCTGACTAAGGAATAGTAAAGAGCAAGTGAGATTTATTGCATAGCTGAAGGTGCGCTTCATTTGCATTTTATTAACTGAACTGTCTGATTAAAAGTCAGTTTGGGGAGCGTGTGTAACAGGGAACATTATATGTGAGAAGAAGTGGGTTGCTGTAGAAACTCTAATTCTGCAGCTCTATCTCCACCAAGGACATGCTGAGTCACAACTGCCACCAGTTTAGTCAGCCCAGTTTGGTGGGAGTACACGGTACCTTTTTAAATCCAGTTCTACCCTCCTTTTCCCCCAGGCTGGGAGAGCCAAGCAGCAACTTTGATGCTGCCTTCTTGTCCACAAGCCCTGGAGAGATTAAGCTGGGACTCAGGTTTTGGTATCTAAAAGGGAAAAATAGGTATAGTGATAGAAGAGCTACAGGTGGAGACAGTGGAGAGAACCTTGTCATTGCTGGAAATCTTCTCCAGTGTAGCTTCCCAGTCCCACAGGCACTGAAATACTGGTGTAAGGAAGCCTGTGGATATTCCTACCTGTGACAGTTCTTAGAGGGGGAAGCAGAAGCAATGGAAGCAGGCATTCCTACCTGCCCCCTCTCTGATTTCCCAAGGACAGGAACCCTGCACAGGATGCAGGGCTCTGTCATCTGCAAGTGGAAGATGTGCCTTCAGTAATAGTGTTGGAATTCAAACAACATGAGTAACTGCCTACTCATAGCACATTTGTTTGCTGTTCACTGCTTTCCATTACTTGCCCTTCCACTTTATTATATGTCATAGGTGAAAACTTATGTTGCTCTTCCCCTCTGCAACTCCCTTCCATGGTTGATCCTGCAAAAACAGGAGGCAATGCAGCCTAATAAATAATGGTGCCAATTTGTCTAGATCCAGGTAGTGTATTTCCTAATTCTTTGTGCTTCCCATAAAAGAGGAGGTTTATTAGACATCCTGTCTCTTATTCTGGCACTTGGAGGTGTCTCTCAGATTCACATTCCCTTGGAAGGGGCATAAGGTGAAGTGATGACCCAATGTCTGCCATTCTTGAATGATTTGCTGATCAACCAGCCCCAGCTTGTGCAGAAGGCTCTGTGTGGCTTTGCCTGAGGATTGCTGTACCAGACTGTTTGAAGCCATTTGGAACAATGCAGTGGATGAAATGCAGGGATGTTCCTTGCAAAGTGGCCATCAGCTCGTGCAGCTGCTCCTGGAACGAGACAAAGAGGGATGGAGTGAATAAACTAACAGGAGTTACTAAAGCTGCAGAGAGAAAACCTTCTGTTTTGTAAAGTCATTTGCATTTCACAGCTGGAAACATAACCATATCCACATAAAGGAAGTAGATGTATGATCCACCCCTGTCCATTTGATAGCTCAAAATCTGACAAGCAGTTTCCCAAACTTTCCCATTCCCCTCTCGCAGTCCTGGGCTGAGCTGATGACAATCCTCGTAGGCGGCGAGTTTTTCTGGTTGATCGAAACCTGACATTTGTCTGGGCAGCAGAAGGCCACTGACTGCCAGAGGGGGGATTATGTAGCCTATCATTAATCCAGGACTGCACTCACGCTTCCATCTGTGCAGGAATGTTTCTGCAGCAGGGCTCGTGGGGCCTTCCCGAGCACACAAACACAGTGCGCTCCGTCTGCCTCTCGGTGCTGGAGGGGCAGAAACCTCAAGGTCGGAGCAGGATTGTCTTTCAGCACAGAAGAGAAGGATGCAGGGGCAGACACAGGCTGGTACCTGACGGCTTTAATCCTTTCCACAAAGGAGTGATGGGGAAGCACCGGGCACCAGAACCGATGACATTTGCGTGCCGACACATCGAGCTGACAGTATTGATTGTACTCCTGGTGTTCACTCACCTGCAGCCTCCTCTGCTTTAAGGAGAAGGGGCACGCTGGGTTTCTGGAGCAAGCCCACCACTGCTTGGTGGGACCCTTGTTCTTGGGCAGCCACCCTGTGATGCTGTGTCACACCAGGAAAGGAGCAGGGGAGGAAAGGCACGACCCGTTCAGATACAGTGAGAGAACTGCCTGGTAGTGCATGAGAAAGCAGATTTCTGATTGTTAACCTGTGGGGAGAGAGGGAGAAATCCTCTCCGTGGGTACAGGGAAAGGAAATGAGTTAAGCTGGCATGGGAATAGCATTAAAGAACTCCCTGGAGTCTCAGTCCTCACGGGGGGCTCTTACCATGGAAAACCCATTTGCCCTGAATAAATGATTCTGCAGCACTGCCAAAGGAAAGCATGTTGTGGAGAGATTATATTTTTACCTTTTGGGCTCATACTTTGATACGCTGACAGAGAGGACAATGTGGTTTATAGACTGCTAGAACCAAGCACAATCAGAACATATTCTGGCACAGTCAAATGCCACTTTCAAAAACCTACTTGGTAGCAAAGAGAGGAAATAGTTGCTGAGTGTAAAAGAGATAGAGCAAAGGGCCTGTGATTCATGCTCTGATCGTGTTCTGTCAGTGTGTCTGTGCAGTGGAGTATGTGAATAACTGGTGGAGTTTGATAATATGCTTAAATACTGTTCCTGCTGCTAAGCATTAGCATGGCTGCATGACAGCACAGCAGAGGGGCGAGTCACATCCACCAGGAACGGCGAGACAAGCTGCAGGAGCTGCAGGGCTCTGGCTCTTCCAGCAACACATAAGCAAGGGCAGCAAAAATTAATTTAATCTTTGGCTGATGTGCCTTTTAGGTAGCTTTCCTACAGCTTTATGTTACTAGAAGTAAGCCTTGGCTTGAGTTTTTGGGGTTTTGTTCCTTTTCAGAGTATCTGTAAGGATTATATTTTTAATCAAGGCCAGTGGCAACATGTTGGGGAGTCATGGAACAGCCTGGCTGTTCTTTGTACGTTAAAACGCTCCGCTGTGGCGTCACTGGTCAGACATTTGCATAATCAGTGTTTTCAATTAATTGTTACTGGAAAGGATTTCTGAGATGCACATTTCTGTGTGGCAGAGCCAACCCCTGGTTTTACTGCAACAAGGACTCATTGATTTGCACCGGCAAAGTACTTTGCTGTACATGGAAACTTATGGAAGTTTGGTGTGATCTGTTCGTGCAGAGGGGTTGGGCTCATCTCTGACCTCACTAAGGGCATGTTCCAGTTTATACAGGGTTAGAGACGGGCATGGAAGAATCAGAGCCGCTCTGGACTTACATGCCAATGTAAAGCACTGTGGAGCTCAAAGTGAGTTTCTTCCCCTTTGCCTCCCTGGGGCTTGAGAAGATTGGGTGATTTGCCCAGACGGATGTTCCAGTGGCAGCCTTTGATGGCCCTCAGTGACCTGCTGGCTAATTCCTCCATTCTGGCACTGTGGTGCTAAGAGGATGCTCTTCTGCTCCAGCTTGTTCCCTGCCTTCCCCCTGGGCCTGGTGATGACCCCTCTGGAGCTCTCCAGGCTGCAGACCCATGAGCTGAGTAACTTTGTCAGCCACTGTTGGAGGGAAGATGAACATGTTAATCTGAGCAACAGGAAGAAAATCCCTCATTGTCCCCATTTCCTTGCAGCATACTCAGAAAAATCATTGCAGACAAGGACTCCAGCCCTGCTGGGAACAAACAGGGAAGGACAGAAGAGAATCAGCTCTCAGCTCCAGCCCTTCACACACCCTCCATTCAGCAGAGCTTGCTGGATGGAGCAGAGCAGTAATACACACCTCAGACAAGGGGCTGCAGCATCTGCTGTGCCTGGGAGGTCTGTGACTGTGCTCCACCACGGCTCCAAAATCACAGGCAAGGCAGGGCTGTTGGACAAAGCAGGATCAAGTCCTCAGCTGACAGCTCAGCCATCTGCCAGGCCTGCTGCCCTGTGGCAGCTGTGGATGCCAGCTCCACCTCCCAGTGGCACATCTGTTCATTTAAAAAAAAAATCAGGGTGTTGTTTAAGGTCATTCTATATTCCCTGGAAACAAGAGCCTGGTTTTAGTAGCTTTTTCAATCTCAGTGAACGGGCTGAGCTCCTGGCACACTGGTTTTGTCCTGGTTTGCTTTCATCAAGTGTGAGATCTCAACCCACCTCTGTGTTGTCCACCTCTGCCTGCTCCTCCTTGGCTTCTGCTTGAACTCCTTCATGCTCAAGTGCATCCAAGTCAGCTTGTAGCCACGGGTGTCCTCTTTTAGACCAGAGCCCAAAGGCCACCAGGCAGAAGGGACACAGACCTACCTAATGCAGTTTTTACTTTGCCCCATAAACTGGAGGACAGCCCATAGGGCCAAACATCTCAAATAATTTCCCAGCCCCCTGAGACTTGCCCAGCCAGGTCCCATCAGACCAGCACTGTGCTCTGCTCTCCCATCCTGCCCCAAGCAGGGAGAACTCACAGTTCCAAATGTGCCGGAGAATTCTGCAGTGTGTTCCTTGTGAGCCATGATTTGAGACTGCCTGTCTTTGTGGCTATGAAAATCATATCTGCTTTGTACAAAAGGCTTGTTTGCAATGTACAAATCCTGGGAGCTGTAAAATACCAACAGCTGCTGGAAAGGGCACTGGAAGTTCAGCAGCTGGAGACTGTTTGATCTCTCTGTAGCTCAAGTCCTGCTTATAGTAATAGTCTCAGGAGCCAGCAGATATTCCCAATAAGCTGTTCTCAGTAACAGATACTCTTCAAAATTATATTAAAAAGGAAAATGTGTGTCAAAACCAGACAAAGGGTCAAGTCTTCCTCTCACAAAAGCTGCTTCTTGAGATTACATATGTATGCGAGATGAGCAGGTTTTAACCCGTGGTCTCTGCCACAGCTTTCAGATCTGTCAGTTTGGAGGCTTCAAACAAACCCTGTAACAGCTCGTTTGAAGTCCTGCAAACCCCAGGCCATTGAATGTTAACCAGAAACTCCTACATCAGTCTCGTTTGCTCTGGAGCAGATATTTCACATTCAGGCTTCAGCTCACAGACAGTTGAACAAATCTTCAGGCTCTCTCAGCTGCTCCTCAGTAGCTTGTTTATCCCCAGGTTGAAGAAGCTGAGTTTTATTCCTAGGGGAAGCTTAGGCCAGGGGGGCAGCATCCTGTTTGGTGTGTTTCCACTTTCACTAATGTTCCTCCAGACTTCCATTAGTGAGAAGTGGCTCTTCCATCATCTGTGTTGTTTGCTGTGATCACACTTTGGAGCACCCAGAGGTAACAATTAGGATTGGGCACAGTTTCTGCAGCAAGAGGCAGACCAAGAGATGATTACACCAATTACCATCAGCCCAGTCAAGGCACAGCACGGGCTTTTGGATTGGAGACTGAGTGTAGTTCCAGGTTTCCATTCCTAAGCACGTTTTGAGTGTATCACTTAAGAAAAAAGGCTTTTGTGGGATGAGTTGCTTAGGCTACCCAGGAAATTTTGCCATAGCAGCCACGTCAAAGTAAGTGGGATTGAACACCCAAACCTTTTCAAGAGTATTGAAAAGCTTGTCCAGGCTGTCTTCCCTGTCCTGAGGAGATGTAAGCAATTGGCATGAAGCAGCTCAACACTTCAGTTAGAAAATGATCATTTTTACCTTAGTGGCAGCCCTGCCACATCAAGGGGGATCTCACCATGCATTGATGAAGATAAGGGAAGACAGCTTTCCTTTCTCACTCTGACCTGCCTAAGGAAAAGTCACTTGCAATCCTCTTCTTCCTGGATAATTAGTAACAACCCCCCACTGCAGAGAACCTATTTCAATCCCTGGCCAAGATCAGTTCTGGTGATAGGTTTCTTATCCTAGAAAGAGAGGATTGAGCAGGGACTTGTGCATTAAAGGGAGTGAATAACACACACAAGGTGCCACACCAGTATGTTCAAGGAAGATACGATACCATCTCTTAGGTAGTCGAAGTGACCTTGGGGAGGGTTCACATTCCCCTCTGCCCACAGAGCTCCATCCAGCTGCAGGAGGACACTGGCCAGTGCTGCTGCCCACCCAGGGAAGGGGCATGGCCATGCTCTGGCTCTCCAGGCCGGGCTGGAAGAGGCTGAAACCTCCCAGCAAACACCCTGAACTTGCCTTGGCCTTGAACTGTCCAGAGAGGCAAATCCAACATATGGTCCCGGAGTGCAATGAAAATCTGGGATGAGCTGAAAGTAGGAGGGATGCAGACAATCCCACATTAAAGAATAGCTGGTCCATATGTTTCCTCTCTCCTTTTTCTGCATCCTGGAGGGCTTTAGTCAGGAAGCATGGTGGGGTCTTTTACCTTGAGAGCTGGGATTCGTGGCTCTCAATTTAGTCTTGGCTGCACATGTGCCAGCCCAGAACAATGAACCTTCCCTGGAGCGCTATTTTGGGGGTCTTGGTTGCAAGACAATTATAGTGTTGTGCTGATGAGTGTTAGTAATGGTTGCAATATAATTGTAGAATGAAAAGTGTACAGCTTTTGAGGGAGGCATCCTGCCCTTTACGTGTGCTCAGAGTCTCACGGGAAACTAAAGAAAGAGGAAATGAATTTGTCATCATCTAAAACACTGTGTAACTTCACTGTGGAAGAAGGGACAGAGTTTGGTTTCATTTACAGCCGTGCAGATCCATCCTATTCACAGAATTCATTTCAGATTTGCACGTGTCTGATTTAATCAGAACGGGGTCCATTCAACACAAGAAAAAACCCAAAGCAAAGTTAATATAGAGAATTATCTGCTTACTTACAACTCCCAGTGTTAGTCCCAGCCAGCTTGGCTGTGCCACCACAGTGAATTCAGATAAATTTGCCCTAGATGAGAAAATAAAAGATGAGTCTGTTAATCAAGATTGCAATATCTGTAGGAAAACAGAAAGTAGCTGAGAGGTTCTGTGCGTTCATCAGGGACAGACAGCATTGCCTGTAGGGGCAAATTTGCAAGTCAGTGAGAGGAAATTTAATCTTTTCAAAGATCAGATCTATAAAAAACCCTCTTTCTTCTTGGATTCTGTATTAGAGCTTAAAGAAATCCTCCTTTCTCTGCAGCATATGGCAAAAGTATGTAGCACACAGAAACAGGAATGAGACTGCAGTTGAAAACTCCAGTGTTTCACATTTTAACTGACAATTTCAAAATTAATCTGCAAAAAAATCTGCAAAATTAAAAATAATCTGCATTTTGAATCATTGCAGCAGCAACCAGTTGAAAGGGCATCGATTTGGGGTTGATCAAAACTATCTTTTTATTTGACATAGCAAACCTTGCCATGTAAAAATAGGAAGGCAAAGCAAAACTGACTGACAAACTCAGTTCAAGAAAACGGGAACCAATAATGCTTAGTGGGAAATGTGAAGTAAATAGACATTAACTTTGCTGCTTGAGGAAGTGTTTTAAGACACTTTTTAGGTGTATTTTTTTCTGAGGGAAGATCTTTGTATGATCTACAGTGATCTACCAGTGAAGCGTTGGTACTTATAAAATGAAAGGAATTATTCTTCCTTGTAGTTTTAGCATCGTTAAGGGTCTCCAGAAGAGGATTCTTCTGGATTATTTGATCTTCCAGGGTTTCCTAGAAAAGTCAGATACAAGTCACACCATCAGGATGCTCTACACTGAAGCCTTGGGCTTAGAGCACAACTCCTCACCACCTAAACCACCCCAGTAAATACATTTTCTGTCAGTCAGCTCCCACAAAAAGCTGAATTACTGCTGTGAGCAGCAATTCCATGCAAGTTCAGCCCTGCCAAAGGCTCTCCACAGGGGTCCAGCCATGTGGATTTGGTGCTAATCCCCATTCCAAGAAGGAGCACCAAATGCAAACTCTCTTGCTGGGCTTAGTACCTCAGTCTTATAGAAAAGAGATTTTGGGATATTCCAGGTTTGGGAGACCCACGGGGGAATGGTTGGGCAACGCTGGGATCTGCAAGCAGAAAGCTGGGAAAGAGGAGCGACGTTTGTTGCTTGGAAGAGGAGGAAGGTTATTCCAAGGATAGAGGGCAGCATAAGACAGGCTAGGAATGTGTGTGGGATAGGGACAGCCTTGGGGGAGAAGTTGTGGAGGAGGAAACAGGCACAGAGGGACAAGCTGGAGCTTGACAATCCAGAGGTCTGGCGGTGAGGAAGCTGGAAGGAGGAATAGGAAGCCACCGAAGGAATCCCAGAAGGCTTGAATAACAGGATTTTTGCTGCGAGGCCAAATGTAGCTGCTATTTATGTCTTTAAATGCAGAATTGTTTTACTGACCCCCATAGTGGAGTCAGAGTGGAGATGGAAAAGAAAAAGAAAGAAAAAAGTAAGAGAAAATAAGAGAGAGAGGAAAGGGGAGGGGAGGGGAGAGGAGACGGAGAGGAGAGGGAGAGGAGAGGACATTTTTTTACTGTGTTTTGGGTTTGTAGCTTGCAGGAAATAAAGTGCTGGGAAATCCCACCTGGCTGAGGATCCCTGAGGCTGCTCTGCAGCACTGTTCTCTCAGGAACCTCCATGCGCTCTGCAAACACTGTGATTATTCCTCCCACTGCTATTTATTCCCATTTCCAGACCACCTGTGAGCCCTGAGCTCTGTGTGAGTGTGGATTCATTGCAGCCACAGATCAAGGCCCCCCTCTGTTTTATGAATGGCCAAAAAGAAATGCAGGGAATTTATTTGAAGAGAGGGCAGAGAAAAGCAGAAAACTCAAACACTGGCACCTTGCCATTTGTTTTAACAAGCAACAGGCAGGGAAAAGGGGCTTAGATATGAGCTGACATTGGAAGACTGAAGTCACACAGACTCAGTTTTGAACAGCATGGGCTGATTCCCTGAGTCAGGACTGGTTCCTGTCCTGCCTTTACCCTGTGCTCCTTTGCCACTCCCTCTGTCCTTTCAAATTTTGGAATCATAGTCATAGAATGGCCCAGGTTGGAAGGAACCTTAAAGCTCATCCAGTCCCACCCCCTGCCATGGGCAGGGACACCTTCCACCATCCCAGGTTGCTCCAAGCCCCGTCCAACCTGGCCTTGGGCACTTCCAGGGGTGGGGCAGTCACAGCTTCTCTGGACAGCCTGTGCCAGGGCCTGCCCACCCTCACAACCACTGGACATCCTGGATTCACTTTTTGGTACAAGGCCAAACTAGAAGGAAAGGAGGGGAGCAGTGCTTCCCACAGGGCTGAGAAGCAGGCTGACAAAGCCCAGAATTTCCCGTCCTGCTGTTCTGCTCACACCAATAACACCTCCCAGTTCAACAGGAACCTACAGCAGAAGGAACTGGCAAATCAACATCCCAGACTGGGGTGGCAGTTCCTAGGAGGGGCCACAGAGGAAGAGATTAACTGGGGAGAAATAGGGAGAGTAGTCCCACTTTCTCTTTGCCTTCCTCACTATCCAGTGCCAGACCACAGGAACAGGGGGCTTTTCTCCCATCTTTCACTCTGGAGAAGTGTTAGACCTAAGGTCCAATTCTTGGATAGGGGCTCAGAGGAACCTGAAAGGGAGGACCTGGTTCATCACCTCCTGTTCTCAGCCACCAAAAACTGCCAGGAGAGCCCCTGACACATCCACTTCCCATGGCCCTTGGTGGTTTTCACCCTTGTCACAACCTGAGTCCATACCTGTGGCAAAGCCATTCCACAGGAGGGAGCAGGGGAGTTCAAGGACACGCCTCATGTCCCAAGGCTTTGCATTTTTGGGGACCTGTTCGGCGTTGGGAGCAGACTGTGTCCCACGCTCCAGGCAGTTTTCCTTTCCCCTCCCACACATCTGAACCAGCTTTCACGTTGCCAAGGAGACAGCCAAGCTGCTGATGGCGAGCGGTGTGTCAGTGTCCAGCACCCAAAGATGTGCCTCCCGGGGACCTGCCCTACCTGCCCAGCTCGCTGCTCCCGCAGAGAAGGAGCTGATTTCATCACTGCCATGATTAAAGGGAGCAGGGGCTGTGCTGTGGCTTTGTCAGGACACACTGCCCAGGCGAGGGCTGCTCTCTGTCCCACCTCTGCAGCCCCAAGCGGTGCTGAGCGCCAGCTTTGTGGCTCAGCCTGCTCAGGAGTCACTCCGGGGAGAGTGGGAGAAGCCCCTGGGCTGGGAAGGGGATTCTGGCCACGAGGGTCTGGGTTTAGAGGCCACTGCTTGGGCTGAGGTCAGCTTGGCACTGGTTGGAGACACCGATGTCCCTGGTTCTTCTGGGGATCTCATTTCTCCACCATCCTGCTGAAAACCTTGATGGTCTAAAAATATGTGTGTGCAAGGACTCCAGGGCAGCAGAGCTGCACCTTTGAAAACCACTTTCCCGGCTCAGAGAGGTCCTGGTGTAACACTGTCAGCTGCAACCTGCTGCTCTGGGATGCATTTCACCCGCAAAGCAGGAAGGAGAAATGTCCTCTGTCCATTTCCTTTGATCAGGCAGAGATAAGGAAAGTAACAGCTCAGCAATCATTTCCCCTCCCGATCTACACGGTTAAATCTGTAGACAGGCTGGGTTTGGATGCCTGGATTTGCAATGTATATTTGAGGCTTGGCTCAGGTCTGTAATTAATCTGTCACCTCCCTGAAACACGCGGACCGACGTGGTCTCTGAAGCAGATCAATGAAACATTAAACCAAACACCTAGAGAACATGAATGCAGGTGACAAAATGGTTCATACTGGCATCAAACAGTTTCCTGGGTGCAGCTCTCACAGTTTTGTGGAACTTTCAATTCTTTCTGCCTCACCATCCTTTCACAGCTGGGGAAACCAAGGCAGGGCACGATGACAATTTACATTTTCAGAGTTGTTCACCCAGTGTCAGCCCGTTTTTTGGCAGACAGAGCACCTACAAAATGTCTGTTTTGTTCTGGCCTTTCAATCTGAAGCCAGAAGGAGTGAGTGGTGCTCAGCTTCTCTGAAGGAAGCCTTCAGTCGTGTTGTTTAGGTTCCCAGAGACAATGCATGTTTTTAAAAGCTTGGTGTAAATGTAGTCCCAGGAGTCAAGGAAGGGGTAAGGCCATGCCAACAGCTGGGGGTGAGTTAAAATCCTGAAATTCCATTTCCACAGAATCATGTGGAATTTATTAAACTTACAGTTAAGATACCTGTGAATTCAAGCCTACCTGTTATAAACCACAGCAAATACAAATCCAGGTGGGCTCCACATACATGTACAGGCACCTTTTCTCTTTCTGCTTCTCCTTGCCCTTTCTGCCACATGGCCCTTCCTGCTCTCCGTCCCACGCCTCTTCCCAGCCATCACACACAGCAGGTACCTCCCAGGTTAAACCCAAGGTGCTGGAATTGTGCTTGCAAGAACCGGACAGGCTCTTTGAGAGCTGTCCAAAGGGACTGAGCCAGCAATTTCTTCTTAAAAGAGACCACACATTCCTTTTCCATAAGTCCAGTGATGCTGGAAGCCTGATTGGGAAGCTTTGATCCCTCTGAAGAGATCAGATAATACTTTGTTTGGTGGGGATTTCTTCTTGTCTTGCCTTGTAGGGTGTTCTGTGAACTCAGCTGCTGGAGTGTAGGGACAAGAGGCTGAAGTAGAAAGACCATCTAAAGAAACTTCCATTCAAAATCACATCTTTGACCGTGTCCTTCTTACCAAGGTGGAACGGCGGATTTCATCAGAGTTGATCTTTGGCAGGCAAACCTCAGACTGAACCCTTGGCAGGAGCAGACACATTGCTGGTGGAATTAAGATTCATTTTAAAATAATTCATGTCTAAGATGAATAAATTCTGTGTGTCTGCTGCAAGCAGAGAGGATAAAGCTGTTGTGTTACTGCCTTGCATGTTTTGGTTACTCGGTGGGTATGGACTGCCCTGCAAGACATGAAAGACAACAGCTCCTGTCTCTGCTTTAAGTATTTCCCTGCTATATTTGCCTCAGCTGGAGCGTTTGGGATGTGGTTACCCTGCCAGGATTGCCATTGTGGGTGTTGTGGGTGAACACGCTTGGGATAGAGTTTCCAAGCAGGAAGATTCAGATAAACAACTGCTTTGAGGTGAAAATTAGAGAGTTCATTTTACACCCACCTCTTGAATTTGTAACTGACTATTTGCCCTGAAAATCTGATTCTAGGAACGCAGCATGTCCCATCAGGAGCAGAATAATAGCACAGAAACCATGGCCAGCCTGAGTCCTGAACGCTGAGAACTGTGATTAACTCCTCAGGAATCTGTCCAGAGCAAGTCGTATTTTCTGGGCTTTTTTAGGTAATTATTTCAAACCTTGAATCTGTGAATGAAGATTGTAAACAGTTCTCAGCCAAACATCTTAGAGAAGGACATGAAATGTATCAAATAAATAACGGGTTCTGACCTGCTTCTCATGTGTAATGTGAATAAATAGATGTTTTGACCACACAGGAGGGGAGAGCTGTGAAGGCAGCAATCGGATCTCTCCATGAAGGGACAGAGGGCAAAATGGCAAACCTGAAATAGCTGTTGGCTTACTCAGCCCATGGACAGAGCAGCAGCAGCCAGGACTCAGCCAGACTGCTTTCTGCTTCCTAGGATGCCTCTTGGTGGGTTTCATGAGATGCCATTGCAGTTTCCACAGCCCAGGCCCTGCCCTGAACCATCCCTGGACACGCTCTGCTCCAGCACATCACCACACTGCAACTCCTGCTGCAGCAGCTGGGCTGGGCTGCAGCTGGTTCACCCAGCCACACACTGGATTATCTGGGAAGGGGGTTTGGAAGGTTCCCTCAGAGAATGAAGGAGAGATTGTGGAGTGACGTGTCCCGATAGCACAGCAGGCTCTGCAGACAGCGGCTCCCGGCAGGGAGGTGTCTGCTGAGCAGGATGTTTGCCTTTGGTGTGGGCTCAGTTTCTTGCCCTGACACAGATTCCTTCATCATGTTAAAGTGAGACTGAGAGTCCAGCCCTCTTGCCTGGAGGGATGGGGAGCATAACTATGATTCAGATTGGAAAATGGTCTTCAGATAAGGGGCAGGGCAGCCCATATAGAACCACAGAATGGTTTGGGTTGGAAGGAACCTTAGAGATCATCTTGTTCCACCCCCTGCCATGGGCAGGGACACCTTCCACTAGCCCAGGTCGCTCCAAGCCCCATCCAACCTGGCCTTGGACACTTCCAGGGGTGGGGCAGCCACAGCTTCTCTGTCCAGCCTGTGCCAGGGCCTGCCCACCCTCACAGGGCTGAATTTCCTCGATGTATCTAACCTAAATGTCCCCTATATAATACAGACCACTTGTAAGAAAGGCTCTGGTCTCTCCCTCAGTGCTGCCAGGCATGTCAGGCTAAACACAGAAGTCCAGGTGTCCATAGTGACATCCCCAATTAAAAAGAAGGAGCTTGTAAATGGAGGAGGGCAAGGACAGGAACAGGGTGTACATAACCACTTTTGATGGCTTGACATAGAGCCTCAGCCCTTGTGCTGTAGTGACAAGCCTTGGAATAACAAGGAATTCAGTTTGGATGCTGCATTTCAGGGTTGCATTTCGGCATCAGCAACAAACTGATCCCTGGTGATTCGGGGAGGAACAGAATCCAGCTCGGAAAGCCCTGCTGAGGGATCACAGGGTTATATAAAGATCTGCCCCAGGAGACAGCAAGATGTTTTTGCATTTATTAGTCATTTAGAAAATAATGAGAGCTGCATCCTCATTCTCAGCTGTTGTCTGTTCTTGCTTGGGGAGGATCAGTGTATTCCTGTGAGGGCTGAAGGGGGTGTTGTCTGTGCAGAGACAGGACCAGGCTCTAACCAAACAAGGGCAGATAGCTGCTCATGAGGCACAGAGGGTCTGATGGGGACAATGCCAAAAACTTTCAAATCCCACCAGGTGCTCAGTGAGTCACAGATCCTGCAGGAGACAGTCTGTGCAATTATGTGGTCAAAACCTCTACAGGGAAGGGTACACGGGGGAAAGCAGAGTTCAGGTCTGTCTTCTGGTGTTCGACTTTTCAGTGATCACATTTTCAATCATAGCACTCAATGCAAGGAATTGTAAAATCACAGAATCATGGAATGGTTTGGGTTGGAAGGGACCTTAAAAGAACACTCAGTTCCACCCCCTGCCATGGGCAGGGACACCTTCCACTAGCCCAAGCGGCTCCAAGCCCCATCCAGCCTGGTCTTGGACACTTCCAGGGATAGGGCAGCCACAGCTTCTCTGCATGACCTGTGCCAGGGCCTGCCCACCCTCACAGGGAAGATTTTCTCCCCAGTATCCCATCTATCCCTGCCCTCTGTCAGTGGGAAGCTCATTACCAGATCAGTGTGTATGTGAGATGTGAAGCAGCTCAAACAGAGATGAGCATCACCTCCAGGCTTAGCAAAAATTATCTTCAGCTCCTGTGATCAGGTGGAATATGCATGTCGAATCCTCTTTCTAGCATTTCCTGAGCATGGCTTTCAAAGGGAGGCCCCTAAATACACATTTTAAACAAAGACACTAATTTCTGTTGAAATGCTGTCCTCAGCTGTGATAATCGGAGGCGCTGGAGCAAGGTGAGCATCCGTCTGGCAGCAGGAAAGCTCATCTCCTCATCTAATTAAGCTGCACATGGACTCCCTGACAGCAAAGAGGCATCCAGAGGCTCAAGACCCCACGATTTATATGGATTTTCTGGGGTTTTCATGGGGCTTCTCTTCCCTGCATGATTTACAAGGTATCGCAGTACTTTAGAGAGCCTTTTCCCTTCTAGGTGTTGTGGAGCAAGGCCATGCGTGATTTATACAAATTCATGTGGGTTTTTTAGTAATTCCGAGGTTTCTCCATCACCGTTGTGTCTTATCTCCAGATTCACTATAGATTTCTCAGTTTCAGTTCCTTGACTTACAGAGTCAAGCACTAAAAGAATAATTATTACTGGGCCCTTTAGGAAAAAAAAAAAAAGTAAGATTTTTGGGCATAGGTGATTATAGTTTCCACAGCTGAATCAGTGTCCCATAACTGACAGAGGATAATGGATTTAATAAATAGCTATGATTAAGTCTGATGTTATTTTTAAATAATTTCAAAAACTGTTACTCTAATCCCTCCGTGCCTGGCAGAAAGGAGGATGCTTAGAAGTTAAAATTAGTTGCTTAACGTTCAGCCTGGTGTGGAGTTACAGGCACTCCAGGGCTGTCCTGGTTTTCTGGGGCATCCGCTTACAGCGGAGCCGAATGGACATTAACAGCTGCCTCTGGAAAGGGGGAATGAGCTCCCACAGCTCACACTCAGCCCTGTCCTGTCCTCCTTCCTGAGGCTCCCACCCGCTCCAGCCCAGCTGATGGGATAATCACTGCTGTCTTCCTGCACAGAAATTCCCTTTTCCATAATTCCCAGGGATTTCCCAGCCCTTCCAGGTCTCTTTATCAATAAAAATAGATTTCTTCTGTATAATATCAATGTGACTTTTTTTCTTTTTGTTTTTCAGCACCTCTGTGTCAGAGTGATCCCATTTCTTGGCTGGAAAAAGGCACTGAAGAACACTTTGCCTTGAAAAGCACCAGTGTTGGTCCCATGGCCACAGTAGGAGATATTTGAACCAAACTGATGTAAAAGGATACTTCTTTCCTTCCCCTCCTTTTCCTCATCATTCTTTTCTCTCCTGTGCAGACAGGTTGGGAGAGGTGGGGGTGTTCAGCCTGGAGAAGGGAAACTGCAGGGAGAGCTCAGAGCCCCTTCCAGTGCCTAAAGGGCCTCCAAGAAAGCTGGAGAGGGACTGTGGACAAGGGTGTGGAGTGACAGTACAAGGGGGAATGGCTTCCCACTGTCAGAGAGCAAGGTTAGGTGGGATATTGGGAAGGAATTCCTCTCTGTGAGGGTGGGCAGGCCCTGGCACAGAGTGCCCAGAGAAGCTGTGGCTGCCCCATCCCTGGAAGTGTCCAAGCCCAGGTTGGATGGGGCTTGGAGTAACCTGGGCTAGTGGAAGGTGTCCCTGCAGGGAGTGGCACTGGGTGTTTAAGGTCCCTTCCAACCCAAACCATTCTGTGATTCTATGAACTGACATCCCTATGGCTCCCTGGCTGCAGAGGAGCAGGGGGAGAAAATCAGGGGAGTGTGAGAAAAGCAGAGGAGAAAAGCAAAACCTCATTTTTGAGGCTGCTACACTAAATTAGAGGAAGCAACAATCTGCACCTTGAGCCTCAGAAAATCCAGCTGCAGTGCTCAGCTTTGCCTCTGGCTCAGCAGTAAGGCAGGGATAACAATAAATCCCTTCTCGCACCTTCTGCATGTCCTGATTAGAGCGGCTGTGGTGGACGGGGCTGTCTCTTGCTCTGTGCCTGGCACAAAGCACAAAGCAGCAGCTCCGAGCTGATTCCTGGCCCTGGGCTGCCTGGCCTCTGCTCCAGGAGGGACTGGGGCAGGCTGGGGAGTGAGCACTGCCTCCTTCCAGGGCCGTGTGCCAGGATCCCAGCTGAAAAAGGAGGAATTCCAGGCCCTATCCCTGTCATACAAAAGGAATGCCCCACATCCATGAAGATATGAGGTTGTGCCAGGGCAGGGTCAGGTTGGATCTCAGCAAAAGGTTCTTCCCCCAGAGGGTGGTGGGCACTGAACAGGCTTTTCGGGGCAGTGGGCATGGCCCCAAGGCTGCCAGAGCTCCAGGAGCATTTAGAGAACACTCTCAGGGACAGAGTGGGATTGTTGGGGTGTCTGTGCAGGGCCAGGAGTTGGACTGGATGATCCTTGTGGGTCCTTTCCAGCTCAGGATGATTCTATAATCCACCAGCAGTTACATCATCAGCTGGCTCAGGAGTCTACATGGATATTTCCTCAGTGTAAGTGTAACTAATAAGTAAAATTAATTTGTAAATGTTAACTTAATGGAACTACATTATTGCTGGCAGAGAAAATACACTGTGTGAAGGAGGAGTTTGGGGGCTGGCAGGGATCCCTCCCTCTGCTCCTCTCTGCCAGCTGAGGTTGTCCTCTCACAGAGGGTTTGCTCCAACCTGTGCAGCATCCCATAGTGGATCCTGGGATGTTCCTGCCTCATCTCACCCCGCCACAGAGATGCCACACACTGACACCTTTCCTGACTGGTGCCTTTCTCTGCTTGCAGTGAGGGTAAACTTATTCAAGAGACATGAAAAAAAAGAGGAGGTAAAATCAGGGCTTTTCTCTCAGGGCTTAAAATGGATGTTTTCAAGTCTGCCCCAAGTCAGAGCCCCACCAGGGTGCAGTGGTGGGGTGAAGGGTGGCAGGGTGGGAAAGAACAGCCTCAAAGAAACCCTCTAAACTAGAACCACAGCTTTTCATACCTGTCATGATGTGGATTTTCAGCTTGAGCACACAAGGCTGAGCTCAGGGGACACTGTCATGTAGATTTAAGGTTTTATCTCCTTTCCTCTACATTAGCTGTGAAACCTTCTTATTATGCTGAAAACCAAAACTTTTTTTCCCCCCAGTGATTGTTCCCCTCCCCAAATATTGATCTGCCCGTGTCCTCAGCACGGGTTCAGATCCATCCCCCTCATCCTCAGCCTGCTCGTGGGTGGCAGTGCCACCTCTCATGTCATCAGGGACTGGAGCAAAGGATGAAGGAGGGGGATGATCACCCATTCACACGTGTTTTTCTCTCCCCATCCTCTCCCTCCTTGTGCTGGCAGTGACAGAGAACTGAACAGGATGGGGCTGATTGTGCTTGGCAGGTGGAGAGGGAATGGAAGGAGCAGGGAGAAAAGGAGCAGCCCAGGATAAGGATGAACTCCTCACAGCCTTGTTCCACACTCACATCCTGCAGCACCTTGGGCGAGAGCTCTCCAGGCAGGGGACCAAAAGCTGGGGGCTGGCCTGAGCAGGAGGCTGCCCCCACTTATCTTGGGGGGGTGATTTTAAGCCAATTTAATTAAATTGCTTGGCAAGGTTGCAAGGACTCATCTATTTCAGCTTGAGCCAGGCCTGTTTTGATTTAGTGTTGGCTGATTAGGAATTAGTGGAAACAAACCGCTCAGAAAACAAAATTAGAGGGTGCACGCTAACTTTTGCACCAGATTAAGCTGAATTAAAAAGCAATTGAAATGTAATTTTCCTGTCTCAAGCAGCCAAGAAACAAGATAATGCAACTGGTGGCACTTGAAGCTTAAAAACACAGCGGCCAGGATTAGCACAACTGGCTTTTTAATGCCTACAAACAACAGGTTTATCTGAAGGGCTTTTCTCAAACCTCCCCCCCATCACCTTTCACACAAAGCTTTGTACAACCCTTTTTATTTGCCTTGAAATGCAGAATTGGTGTGACCCCAGGATGTGAATCCATGACTGAAAGCAGCCTGGGTATTGCACTGTGTCCATGCTGGAAATGACCCCAGTGAGCTGGTTGTTCCCTGAACTCCTGTAAGAGTTGTCTCTGTGTCCCTGGCTGGCAGGGTATGAGGGTCCAGGGGTGAGGAGGGTGCAGAGCCCCCGTGGTGGGTCCTGTTCCCATCTACCTCCCAGCACCACCTTCCTGCAGCTCAGAATTTCTCTGCTCCCCACCTTCATCACGGAAAGAGATGTCAAGTAATTTAAAATTAGGTTTTAATTAAATATTTTAATAGCTGTTTTCCCTACCCATGTGGGAAACACTGCTCCTCCCTTCCCCATCAGCTGGACCAGGCTGGCACTTCTGCACACAGAGAGCTGTGTAGGGTGGATTTCACAGGGCTGTGCTAGAAAGGGTGATGGAGTGAAAGGTGTGTAAATCCAGGGTGTCTTCAACACCTCAGATCCCCAAAACTGCCCACAGTGCTGCAGCCAAGCCCTGCTTGCTCCTGTAGCGGTTCTGTTCTGCACTGGTGCAGCCTCACCTTTGATATTGCTTGCAGTGTTGGTCACTGCAATATAAGGAAGATATTCAGCCACTTGTGTCCAAAGGAGGGACATGGAGATGGAGAAGGGACTGGAGGGGCCTGAGGACACTTAGGGCACTTGGTGCCCAGCTGGAGAAGATAAGACTGAGACTTCATTGGGGTCTTCAACATCCTCCCAAAGAACAGCAGAGAGGCCGGCACTGATCTCTGCTCTGTGGGGACCAGGGACAGCACCCAGGGAATGGCTGGAGTTGTGTCAGGGGAGGTTTAAGTTGGATATCAGAAAAATATTTCTTCCCCCAGAGGGTGGTGGGCACTGACCAGGCTCCCCAGGGCAGTGGGCACGGCCCCAAGGCTGCCAGAGCTCCAGGAGTGTTTGGACAATGCTCTCAGGCACAGGGTGTGACTCTTGGGAATGGTCCTGTGCAGGGCTGAGGGTTGGACTGGATGATCCTTGTGGCTCCCTTCCAGCTCAGTGTTTTCTGTGATTCTGTGAAATGCAAACAATCTCTTGACTGATGGAGACTGTGATAGGCACAGAGCACAGCATGACACGAGCTGCCCAGCAGCTCCTGGCCAAAATCTAAAGGACCATGAAGACAAAGGGTTCCTGCTGGGTTTCTCTCCTTGCCATCTCCCACCTGTGCCAGCCAGCAGCTCAGCACCTGATGATGCTCCAAGTTTCTTAATCCTGTCTTGGCTCTGTGCAGGCAGTTCTGCTCAGCTGCCCCCTGGCTCTGTGGTCCTGGGCCCTGCTTACTGAAGGGTGTTGCTCTCCTGGCCTGCAGCACCACTCACAAGCTGCCCAGACAAAAACAGAGGCATCCCCAGACGGTCTGTCCCCTGCACAGCGATGGGGTGGCAGCAGCCAGACTGTCCCTGGTATCACAGGATATTCCACAAGTACAGGCTGGCATGACCCATGAAAAGTCTGGCCAAAACCAAGGCCAAGGCGGGCAAAGCAAAAATGCATGAAGGAGGTCTGGGGGGATGAGTGGTGGCCCAGAGCTGCCATCACCATCCATCCTCCTCCAGGTGCATCCAGGTGGCCATGATGAGGGAACAGGTGGGGATAGTGGGGGCTGTCCTGGGAAGAGCCAATTGTGGAGGGGAGCTGGGGGTATGTGTCTCCCTGGGGGAAATAAAAGAGGCATTTGAGGGTGGTGGTAACTGAGAGAGAGTTGAGGGTAAGTGTTTCTTCTTTTGTTGGTGTGGGTGGCTGTTTTTTTCCTGTAATACCCTATAATGAGGATGCTGGTTGGGCTCTCCGGGCTGTACTGGGTCTCCTGGCTGGTGTCAGTGGGTGGGTTGCGGTGCTTTTCTGCTGAGAAAGGGGGGGAGAAAGCTCCTGCAAAAGAAGAGCCTTTTTGGGGTGTTAACTGTTCTGCTCTGTTGGGGAAACAGAGGAAAGGAGGCTGGAGCAGGCCTTGAGGTTTGAGGGTAGGGGGTAAGGCTGGGGGTATTGGTTGGTTGAAGTGGTGGCTCACTTTGGCCCCTCTGTGAGCTGGAGAGGTTCTGCAGCTGAATGATAGGAATAAAGAACTGCATCCCAACCTTGGTTACTGGGACAGGAACCAGGGAGAGAAGAGAGAGAGGACCAAAAAAAAAAACTCACTGAGAACTTAAACTTAGAATGATGGTGTGTGGGGGCTCTTGGAAACTGGTCTGAGCTGCAGGAGTCCTCTTTTCTCAGCTGAACTTGGTCACTTCATGCCTCTGCATGTGAATGTGGGTTTTTCTTAGCTTGGGGTGCTGGTGTAGGAAGCCAAGCTGGGCTGTTTGGTGAGGTGAGAGGCTTGGATGTAGCTGTGTGTCCTTAAATCAGTCCTTGAGCTGATCCTCTTGGGGGCAAGAGGCCCTGCCGGGCCTGGGTTGTGTGTCAAAGCAAAACTAAAAGGCCCAGGACAGAGCCCTGGGAAGGTGGTGTTTCTGTGACCCTGAGAAGTCTGTCTGGTTTCCTCATGGGATTACAGCAGCAGCTGTAATTTTTGTAGCCTGATATTAAGTGGCAGTTCGTGCTTGTATTCAGTTCAGTGGCTCAGCTGCAGTGTGTGAGGATCCTACCTGCTTGGGGCAGGGGACCTCCAGCATCTCCCTTGGTGGGAGTGTGGGGTGGAAATGCATGGCACAGGCTGCAGGTGGGAGTGGGGGGGCCCCAGCCCCCTCTGTGGATGGCAGGGGATGCTGCTGGGCAGTTGTGACCTGACCCTGCTCTGTCCTGAAGCCCAAGAGCACGTGTAGAGGTTCAGCTGGCACCTCTCTCAACCCTGCTGAGATGGAGTCTGGGAAGCACGGGCAGCGCATGAGGAAGTTCAAGAATAAGGGCAAGGATGCAGCTGTGAGTACCCACCTGTGCTGGCACCTTTGGGCTATGGGGGTTTGCCTGTTCCCCTTTCCAACAGCTGGAAAGTCTTCTGAAGACCCGGGGCCCCCAAACCTACCTTTATGGGGTGGCAAAGGGGGGAGCAAGGGAATGGCTCTGCCAGCTGGAATGCTCGGGTGGCTTTTGAGGTGTGATGTGGAGCTGGCTGGGCTGCAGAGAGTGTGGTGGCACAGACAAGGGGGATGTGAGATTTTTGGGTGGGTGGCTCTGGGCTGGGGAAGGAAGATGGCTCAGCCCCAGCCTGCTGAGCTCTCCACAGCAGTTATCCCTGTGGAGTGGGGGCTGGTAGGGGATGTCAGACCACAGGATCTGTCAGCCTACTTTAAGCCAGTAAAGGAGATGAGGGTTTGCCTTTCAAGTTCAGCAAATCTAGTTTTAAAAACACCCACTAGTTGCTGGTTCATCCTGCAGTCTGTGTCCTTGGGAGGCACCAAGGGAGAGCTTTCCTCTGTCCCATCTCCTACATCACCCTCCAGGCCACAGCGAGGATGTGCTGGCTCTCTGCACCCCTCCTGTGGGGAAATAGGGGGCAGGGGGTTGCAGAGATGAGCTCCTCGGGGAATGAGGTGATGCAGACAGTGGTGGGATGGTGCCCTTGTCCCCTCCAGGCCCTGCGGATGCAGAGGGTGGAGGTGAGCATCGAGCTGCGGAAGGCCAAGAAAGATGAGCAGATCCTGAAGCGCAGAAATATTTCCCTTGATGTGAAGGAAACGAGTCTCTCTCCAGGACAAGACAGACCAGATGAGGTGAGTGCTGGGTGCTCCACACCTGGGCAGGATCAATGCAGTAGGGATCATCCCCTACTTGAGCCACTACCAGATCCAGCTGGAGTGACCTGGGTTAAGTAGCTGGTGCCATTCCTAATTGCCATGCCCAGTGCTGGGGAGTGTTTCAGACTGCCTGGCCTTTGCCTCTGCTGTTTTTCATGGAGATCGTGTCCTGCTGGCCTCCCTTGATGGCAGGTAGAACAGGCTGGTGCTCTGGCTCTGGGAGCTGGCACAGCTCCTGTCTGGCTCCCTGCACAGCAAGGGGTAATTACTGAGCTCACAGGCCCATTATGGTGTGTCAGTGACTCTTTCTGTGCTTGACTGTAAGCAGTAGTTGCCTTGAAGGCTTTTGTGGATTCTCTGCCTCATCTCGAAACTGTTGCATAAAGAATAGACATTGCTTAGATATGAAGCGGTGACTGACTCGGGTCTAGACAGCTGATTGACTGCGGAGATTAAACCGGAGGGAGTCCCGGCTCCCCGTCTGACTGTGAATCATTCCCTGTGACACAGGTTATTCAGCTGTCCTTGGAGGAGATCGCTGAAGCCGTGAATGGGAACAACCCCAAGCTGCAGCTGCTGGGCACGAGGGTTGCCAGGTATGTGCCTGGCTGCCTGTGCCAAGAGTGAGGCAGCTAATGGAGCTGTGGTGGGTCCTGTTGGCAAAAGGCATTTATTCCTGTTTGAGGAGCTCTCTAGAGAGATGGGGAAGGAGCCTGGTGGTAACCCAACCTGCTCTGTGCCCTGTGTGCCATGCTTTTCTCCATCATGGTCTTGGGCAGTGCTTGTAGCACAGACCTGTGGGTTGAACCCAACTGGCTCCTGGTGCTGCCCACCTTGCTGTGCCAGGAATCATGTTGGATCCTGCAGGAAATCAAATGCCAAGTGGTTGGGCAGGCCAAGGGGTGGAGAGCCTGGCTCTGCAAGGGCCACCACACTGGTTTTCTCATGGCACGCTGTGCTGTGTCCTCTTGCAGGAAACTGCTGTCCAAGCAGAAGGACCCCCCCATCAATCAGATCATCGGGCTGGGGATCATCCCCAGGATGGTGGAATTCCTGAGTGGAGCTGACAATGCTGCCCTGCAGTTTGAGGCAGCCTGGGCACTGACCAACATTGCCTCTGGCACCTCAGAGCACACCAGGGCTGTGGTGGAGGGAGGTGCCATCCCAGCCCTCATCTCCCTCCTGTCCTCCCCACATATGCACATCAGTGAGCAGTCGGTGTGGGCTCTGGGCAACATTGCAGGTGAGCAGAGGTGTGGGGGCACACAGAGGGTCACTGACACAGCCAGTCCTGGGGAGATAAAATATTGCTGCTCCTCACCCTCTCTCTCTGCAGCTTTATGGCCAAGCTGCTGCCCCTGTTGAACCCCTTAACCCTTCAGTCCCTAAGAGTGGCCTGGCAGCCCTTGAGATCCTGTGTTGGCTCTGCAAGAGGATTTTGGTCAAAGCTGAGGGTGGGACTCCATCCTGCTAGGATGGTTTAACTCCCATAATGTGATCAGTAGGGAGAACAGAATGGGTTGTATCTGGTTAGCCTGCCACCACCCAGCCCTGCTGGCACTCCAGTCTGCCCAGTAAATCCTTCCCACCTGGAAATGCCTAATGGTGTGTGGCTGCTGGGGGAGCCTGGTCACCCAGCCCTGGCCCTGCTGGTCTGATTGCTGTTTGATGTTGACTGTCTTGTGACTTGGGCAGATGCAATAACCAACCCTTTGTGTGTACAGGGGATGGTCCTGTCTACAGAGATGCTCTTATCAATCATGATGTGATTCCTTCTTTGCTGGCTCTGGTGTCACCTGTAACTCCAGTAAATAACCTTCATTTTCTTGGCTTAACAGCTCTTAATCACTTGGGTGATGGGTGAATGATGGTTTGTCATCTGCCTTATACACAACAAGCTGTTTGTATAATTGAATGAGACCCTGCTCTAAACTGCTTTTATGGCCCTGCCTATGCACAGAGCTGGGGATGCCCAGCAGATGGTCTCCAAGTCAATGTGATATCTTCCACTCTTGCCTTTTTATCCAGCTTTGACTATCTCAGGCTAGGGATAAGATGAAACTGGTGCAAGGGAGACTTGCAAATGCACGTGGAGGGGCTGAACTTGCCCTTCAAGCTTCCCCCTGCTGCTTTTTGGGTAGCTCTAAACTGCTAGATTTGTGGCTTATCTCTGCCTTTCTGCAGTGGTGCTGCTCCACTGCTTTCTGTCTTTGGGGGAGAAAGGACCTCCAGAGGATGGCATAAGGTGGACTGAGAAGCTCTCATGGGCAGTGAGGATCTTACACCTCCCTTGTGTTTCAGGTTGGATTCCTGAGGAACATCACCTGGACACTGTCCAACCTCTGCAGGAACAAGAACCCTTATCCCCCCTTGGATGCAGTGCAAAAGATACTGCCTGTCCTCGTTTGCCTCATACAGCACGAGGACAAGGACATCATCACTGACTCCTGCTGGGCTATCTCCTACCTGACTGATGGCTCCAATGAGAGAATCCAACTCGTGGTGGACACAGGAGTTCTCCCAAGGCTCGTGGAGCTAATAGCCAGCACACACTTCATGGTTGTGGTAAGGAACAATGAGCAACCTCCATCCTCTACTCCCCTAATGTAGAAACACCTGAGGAGAGGGAAGGCACATCTCTTTATTCTCTATGGCAGCTGTGGTCTGCTGTCCCCTCAGCCTGCAGTGTTGGCTGCTTGCTTGTCAAGCCACTGCTCTGCTCCAGCCTACTGTGGCTGGAGGCTGGATAGAGACTCCAAAGCTGCTTAGAGCAAACAGGAGGACAATAGGTCTGTAAATAAGCAATGATCACCCACAATGCTCTCCTTACTTGAAGGATCAAGCACTTAGTGAGGGATCTTGCTGGACTTTCTGACATGTATCCCCTGAGGTAAGGCCTCTCCTCATCTCCTTTAATCTCTGTCTAGACTCCAGCTCTGCGTGCCATTGGGAATGTGGTGACAGGGACAGACCAGCAGACCCAGGCAGCCATTGATGCTGGTATCCTGGCTGTCCTGCCCAGTCTCCTGCGGCACACGAAGCCAACGATCCAGAAGGAAGCAGCATGGACACTCAGTAACATTGCAGCAGGGCCTTGCCAGCAGATCCAACAGCTCATTACCTGTGGGTTACTGCCACCTTTGGTGGAGCTGCTGGACAAGGTAAGGGATGAGGCCAGTTCTGCTGAGGTTCCTGAGCTCTGTGATGCCCCACTTGGAAAGTGCTCTGCCCTGAGAGCCACCTGAGCAGGCTGTTTCACAGCTGTTGAGGTCCTTGGAACAGCCTGGGCACTCAGACTCTTCAGTACCCCTGCATGAAGTGTGTCCTGGAGCTGCTCTTGGTGTCCTCAAAGGGCTGGGAAAGGAGGGTCAGTCCAAGCTGAGTACAAGGGGAAAGGCTGTCATCAGCTCACACTGATCCTGGAGGGATGCTAAAGCTTGGGAATGCCTTCAATGTGCTGCTTTTCCAGGGTGACTTCAAGGCTCAGAAGGAGGGTGTGTGGGCAGTGGCCAACTTCATGACTGGAGGGACAGTGGATCAGGTGGTGGAGCTCGTCCGTTCTGGGGTCCTCAAACCTCTGCTCAACCTGCTCTCAGCCAAAGACAGCAAAACTATCCTGATCATCCTGGACACCCTTTCAAATCTCTTTGTGGTAAGATCTCTTATCTCCTGAATTCCTTCTCCAAAAGAGCAACAAAGAGTGAGCCAAATGCTTGCGTTGTGTGGTTGGAAGAGTGGCTGTGAGGTTTTTTGGTTTGGTTTGGTTTTGGATTTTTTTGAGTAAGAGAGAGACTTCATGCTGTCTGACTTGTTCTTGGATAGCCTTGGGTTGTCCAAAGGGCTTGAGAAATTAAGTTCCCAAAGTGTCCTTCACCCCCTCCTAGCTGGTTTGGTTGGCAGTCAAGCCACTGTGCAGTTGTCGCAGCAGGGACTGGTGTTCCACAGACAGCACAGTCACGTCCCTGGCATCAGGTAGGGACTATAAATTCAGGGACTGTGATCCTTTGACTTGTAGATCAGGGCTGTAATTACAGTAAAGACCATCTCAAACCTGTTACTGATGTAATGTTCTATTTTCCTGCTTGGTTTTCTGATGTTACAGGCTGCTGAGAAGCTAGGAGAGACAGAGAAGTTGTGTCTTCTTGTGGAGGAGCTCGATGGTCTGGAGAAAATTGAAGACTTGCAAAACCATGAGAACAACATGGTCTACCGAGCTGCCCTGAACATCATAGAGAGATACTTCTGTGGTGAGGTATGTGACCCTTTGCGGTTTCCCATCTGAAAATATGAAGCTATTATACACTGGAATGAAGAACAGTTTAGGGATATTGAACCAGGTCTTTGGAGACCTCCATGTGACTGGTGTAGTCCTTGCAGCTTCTTTCAGCTGTGTTTTAAGGTCTGTAAAAGCTCCAAGTTGCCAGCCAATGAGTTGCACAACAGACATGGATGCCTTGATAGCATCTTGCTGCTGGAATTTAAACTGGCATCAGCTGGAGTTACTGCAGTTGCTGATATGAATACCAAATATGGAGAAGTTTCCTCCTTCGGAGCTGAGCTGGCTTGTCACTATGAATGGAAGCCTCCTACTCAGCTGATAACAGTGCTCAGGTTGCATTTGGATTACTTGACCCTTCTCATGGTAATGAATCTATGGAAAAAAAGGGTAGGACACCAGCTAGGAGCTGCAAGAGTCCAGTGACTGTCACAGATGCTGTGCTTGTTCCCAGCCTTACTCTTGCAGATGGGAAAACATCAGGGAAGAGGCTTAAAGGTCTGGCAGGTCCTGGTGCTGAGGCTAAGCCTGCCCTTGAGCTGCAGCAGGGAGCAAATTGCCTGGTTTAGTCCTTTGGCCAGAACAGGGTCTGTGGGATGTCCCTGTGAGAGGCTGTGGAGGAAGCTCTCCCACACTCTTGTACCTGCCTGAGGGGCTGGATGCTGAGGGAACATCCCTCCTAATAAGCAGTCCTGGCTTGTTGCTGTTCTAATTTAATTTGAGGGAGTTCTTCCACTGCAGCCACTTTTTTTTTCTTCCCCCTCTGGTAGCAGAACCCATAGGCTTGGCTGCTGTTGTGTGTGGGATACAGGGACACTACAGTTTGAGTGTGTTCTAAGGAACAGGAGGACTTGGTCTGGCCTCTCCAGGCTCTGTTAGTCAAGCTGAGCTTAACAGCTTTTTACAGCAGGTGGATTTTTAAAACAAGGATAAAACAAGTTGCTGTAGGTATAAAAAAGAAAAAGGCTGATTGATATCACTTTCTTCCTAGGAAAACTCAGACCTGGAGCCTCAGACTGACCAAGATGGGCTGTATGATTTTTCAGTGAAGAAGCAAGACTTTGACTTCTGAAGATAAATCATGGCTCAGCTCTGATCTGATGGGTGAAGGTGCCTTGGAAAAGCTCAGACATCCTCTCCATGTGGAGCAAAGATGCTGAGTCTTTTAACTTCTGAAACTTGTCAATAAAATGCACTTCTGGCTTTGTATTCTTGCCTTTGATTAGTTTCCCCCCCACTTTAAGCTGCTGTTGTGAATGGCATGGTTTGTGTTTTCCAGTAGGCATCTTAAGGCCTGGCAGAAAGGTGTTGTGGAGCTCCTGGGCATGTTTTCTGGGTGGACACTAAGTACATCAAGCTGCTGGAAAGCAGCATCTTGCCACCAAATCCTTGTGCTGAAACGTCTAGGTTTGACTTAGAGTGGCTGAAAAAAGCTCTGAGAAGAACAGCTCTCTATTTGGGAAGTGTTTCACCTTTCTGTAGGCACCATCACCTCTGTATGAGTGGAGATGCTTTTGGCAGAGGAGGAACTCAGCCAGGAGAAGGTGGGGCACTGTCCTTGCTGTGTGTTGCTTCACTTGCTCATTCTAGCTAATTCTGTGAGTAAATTCTGGTCCTTTAGAAGGAAAGCTGCAGTAGGACTGATTCTCCTCTGCTGCAGCTTCCCTGGTGCCATCCACTGCACTGGAGCCCATGGATCTGGGGCTGCCCTCTAGTTCTGAAGACCTGTATTTCAGGTTTCCAGTGGGTGTCACAGCCTTCCAGCTGTGGTCTCCAGCTGCAGGTGAGCAGAAGCTGAGGATGGAGTTGATGTGGCTCTTGAGTCCATGGTACAAAGCTGCTGGATGCTGCTCCATCCTTGCAGTGGTGGTGGGAACCTTTGCTCCCCGGGGCTTGAAGCATCTCCAAGGCTTTGCTCAGTGTGAGATGAGGGGGCAGCTTTCTCTCCCTGCTTTGGGGGGTCTGGGTCTTCAAAATGACCCTGGGGTGGGCCCAGGGCTTTGCTTTCTCAGCTGCAGCAGGAGGTGATGTGACAGGCAGCTTAATCTGAAGGGAAAATCTCCTCTTCAGGAAGCAGAAACTCTTCCTCTGCCCTGGATCTGTTCATCAGAGGATTTATGCATTTCTCCTGGAGGCCACCCAGGGAATAGGGAGCTTGGTAGTAATGTCTGTGCCCTGAGAGGAGCTGTGCAGCCTCAACTGAGGGTGCCAGAGCTGAGTATCACTTCACTAATATTAAAATGCCAGGATGTGGAATGCAAAGTGGTTCTTAGAGCCAAAGCTGTGGGCTTAAAAACACAATAAAGCAATGCCTGAACATGCAAGTGAAACAAGGGCCTGTGAAAGATGCTGGGAGTGGTGGCTGGGCTGTGTGTGCCTTCCCACTGCTGACAGGGCTGATGTGGCACCTGGGAATGGTCACATTTCACTGGGTAAAACGAATCTGAGAATCTGAGGAAGGTGCTTCCTCAGTGTAAGTGGAGACACAGACCGGAGCTGGGCTCTGTGTGGCCCCCTTGACTTTGGATTGGGGTCCTGTGTGGAGCATCCCAGGTGCCTTTTCCCCACAGCTCTCCTGCCCAGGGCACAGGCAGCAGCCACTGAGGTGATTTTGGCTTTGCTGCTCTGCTCTGGGGGGTTGGAGGCACCTGCTTCTCCCAGTGGGATGGGATGGGGCTTCCCTGGGGACCAGGGAAGGGGAGATGCTGCTGTGCTGCATCCCCAGTGCTTCTTCCTCAGGGCAGCTCAACCTCCCTCTAGAGATGCACAAAAAAAGTAATTTCTGTAATTAAAGCCTCCTGTGTCCTAGCCCCAGAGGAGCATTTGGAGTCATAGAACCAGAAAGGCTGGATCAGCCCTCCAAGATCAAGGCCCCCAGCCCACTAAACCCTAAGTGTCACATCTCATTCTTTGGTGGTTCCCAGGGATGGGACTCCACCACTGCTCGACCCTCTCCAGGCACCCCTTTGTGTCCCCAGACAGCCCTATTTGCTTCTATTCCATCCCAGGCTTCCCTATTCCCCCAAATTCTCACCATTCCTCCCTATTCCATGTTTATTCCCCCCCATTCCTCCCCACCCCTGTACACCTCTATCTGCCCCATTCCAGCCCTATTCCTCCCCAATCCATCCCATTGCCCCATATTTCCCCTGTATTCCCCTCATCCCACCCCGATTCCTTCCCAGTCCACCTCATTCCCCAAAATTCCCCCAT
>JAWWEW010000033.1:13104014-13131069 GCA_035583185.1 Anabacerthia variegaticeps | reverse complement strand
CTATTCCCCATATTTCCCCCATATTCTCCCCATCCCATCCCATATTCCCCCATCCCACTCTCATTCCCCCCTATCCCCCCCCACCCCGTCTCTCCGCCAGGGGGCGCTCCCTCCCTCACCCCCCTCCAGCGCATGCGCCGCTCCCCGACCTTCCCTCCTCCGACCTTCCCATCATGGCGGCGGGACGCGGCCGCGCCGCTCTGCGCGCTGACGTCACGGCCGTGCGCGGGGGGCGTGGCGGGGGCGTGGCCGCCGTTGTGCGCGGCCGGGCCGGGCCGGGCGGGCGCGTCGGGGGCGGCTCGGGGGGCTGAGGGGGCGGCTGAGGCGGCCGGGCCTGCGGACACCGCCGGGACGCGGGGCCAGCCATCCCCGCCATCGTGAGGGAGCGGGCCCGCCCGCATGGCGGGGGTGCACGGGGCCGCCGGTTGAGCTCGCCGCCGCCTTCTCCTCCTCCTGCTCCTGTTCTTGCTGCTGCCGCTGCTGCTGCAGGCGCGATGTCGAACCCCGGTACGCGCCGGAACGGATCCAGCATCAAGATCCGCCTCACAGGTAACGGGGTGTGTGTGGCTGCGGACTCGCGGCTGGGCCCGGGGTGTCCCCCCTTCCCTTTCCCTTCCCTTCCCTTCCCCTCCCCTGCCTTTCCCTTGTCTTTCCCCTTCCCCTTCCCTTTCTCCTTCCCTCTCCCCTTCTCTTTCCCCTTCCCTTACCTCCCCTTCCCCTCCCCTCTCGCCCCCTCCCCGGCCTGGCCCTGAGGGGAGGGGAGGCCAAGCCCGAGCTCCCGGCGCTGCTTAACTTTTATCCAACGTTTTTCGGTTCCGCTTCCACCGCCGTGGCCCGACGGAGCCTCTCGTGGTTCTCATTTATTTGTATTTTTTCTCTCCCCTCCACCCCGGCGTGGGGTGTTTGAGCTCCCCGCCTTGGGGTGACATAAATGTGAGGGGAGAGGGGTTTTGTCATTGTCTGCCCCTCGTTTTGCAGCAGGTCAGGGCACCTTCCTGGGGGCGTTTCTGCACCTTCCCTATGTGTGGGAGTCCCAGGGACCTCCCTTCTCCCCTCCCAGCGCTTTCCTGGGGTCTCCCCTGCACCTTCCCTTAGTGTGGGAGTCCCTCGAACATCTCTTCTCCCCTCCCAGCCCTTTCCTGGGGTCTCCTGCACCTTTTCCAGGAGGATTCCCAGAGCCACGTCTCCCACGGACTGCCTTTCAGCAAAGCCTTTCATAATTTGCCTCACTTCACTTTAATTAATAACTCCCTCAGCCTCCTGTGTTCCAAGAAGGATAACTCAGTTCCTAACGAGAAAATATTCATTTATTTCCTTTTGGCTTTTTTTTTTTTTTTATAGTGTGTTTTATTGTTTTCCCTCCTTCCTCCTGACCTGCTCTCACCTGGCAGATTGTTCATTCAACTTTGGAAGTTCCTTCTCGGTGCAGGAGGTGACACCCAGAGCTCTGTGTGTGTGTCCTGCCTCCCTGAGAGGCCTCTGGAGGGTGCACGGATGGATAAACCAATTTATGTTGTACCTTGAACGATCTGGATTAAGTCTTTTGGAAGCTGCTCTGGTCGGTGCCGAGCCTGCTTCTGTAATGGGAAGAGACACAGTTCCTGCTTGTTGAGGCTGCTGTGTGAATTATTAAAGAATAAGGTTCAATCCAGTCTTTCAAAGGCAACAAGTGAGTGCTTGGAGATGTTTGGGGCTGGAGAAGCCACGGTGCTGCTCTGGGTGACTGGCATTGATCCCTAGAAAGAAATCCTGTGTCTGTGGGTGCATAAAGCGTTGGCAAATAATGAGAAAGCGGTGCTGGTTAAACTGCAGTTACAGGTTAACTTGCTCCTGGCACATAACACACTCAATCAGAGGCAAAATAAAATAAAAACCCTGGTGTTCTTTTAATCCTTTTGATTCTGCACTGCTTGTGCTTCAAAAGACCAAAGTTTGTGGGGATAATGTAAATCTGAAAATCCTTTTCTTGGACATGAGAAGGCTGGAAATATTTTTAGGTTGTATAGATGATGTTTGATCTGAAATGAGTTTTGTGGTGATGTATACCAAATGTCAGCTCAGTCATTAATGTGGCTTATTTTTATGCAAGTCAGTCAATAAAAATGTGAGTTAAGTAACTTAGGCCTTGGTCATAGCCCTTCTGAGCTGGAGGAGATCATTTAAATAACAGAGAGAAGCTGTTGGGTTTAATTTTAAAGGCTGAATGCTGCAGCAAAATGCTTTTTTACTTTTAGCATGCACCAGTCTTCTCTCTGAGCTGGGAACATTTCCTGGAAGAGACTGAAGTTTCAGTTTATTGAGCAACTTGGTGGATTTATTTTTTATTGCTCTCCATTTTTTAACTGTATTGAAGAAATCTCCTGCTTGCTCAAACACATCTTCTGTTTTTACAAGCAGGAAATCTGGGTGGTGTGACAAAAATTGCTGTATTTAATCAACAAATAAATTGCTCTGGGAGAGGTTCAGCTCTGGAATTGTTGGGCAATGCTGGGTTTTTGGCTTGGCTGGGACTGGGTGCTGACTTACCTGTTTCAAATAGCTGCAGCCAGCCTGACTGTTGTTTTCTCATCTCTGGCTATTGGGAGATTTGAGCAGATTTAAATCAAGACAGCGGACCTCTTTTGTTATGATTTATTACCTGCATTGCATTTCCTGTGATTAGAAACCCTTTAAGTTTTGCAGTACTGAAAATAGCTGGGTAAATACCACTTAGGCTGAGGATGCCTGGGAGCATCACTGTGAGAATGGGAAGGGAACAGAGGTTGAATCTCTTGTGATTTTTTTTAAAGTCATAATTTTTTCCTCATATATTGGACAGATTTGTGTTAGCAGCATGTTAGGGTTATTTATGTGATGATTACCAGAAGTGATCTCCCAGCTTCCAGTGTCTGTCCTAGCGTGAAGCAAATCACAATGAAGTAAAAATGGCAAATAATGCATTACTGTGTGGAAACACTAAAAAAACACATCAGCAGTGAAATGGATGGAGGTTAAAATGACTTTGTGTCCCATGGATCTCAAGCATGCTGTATCTCAGTTCCTCTGAAAGCCTGTTCCTCTTATTTCCACTGAAGCCTTCACCACTGCTGGTGATGTAGGAGCCAGAGGTACTCAAGGCCCTGTCTCTTGCCCCTTGGAGAAGTTCTAGGCAAAGCAAGGGAAAACTTCCTCTTCAGCCTGTGGTGTCTTCCTATCTGTGCTGTCATCAGGGCAGCACATCAGTGGCAGGTTTTCCAACATCAGGATGGGAAAAGCCAAGTGACACTGAGTGCACGTGCTCTCCAAGTCAGCTTGGGATCTGCTGGGCCAGGGGACCTTCACGGAGCACGTGTCCCCTTTTACCCATGTGCTTCCCTGAAACGTTTGTTTGCTGCTGCAGTCGCTGCTCCCTGGGGAAGTTCCAAAGGGTTCATCATCCCTGAGGCTCACACGTGTCTTGCTGACACTCTTGTATCACCCACAAGTACTGGTGAAACTTGCAGTCCTGTTGTGCTGGGGATTGGAGACATGCCTGTTCCAGGGAGCTTGCGGGCAAGGGTTGCAGATGGGATTGGAAAGGCCATGAAGAAATGGACTAAACATGGAATTTTTCCACTGAAAAAGCCTGCAAATTGTGTTCTGGCTGCTTCAGCAGGGGTCAGCTGAGGTGTTAAAAACTGGCTGGCTTCTGGGGCCATTGTGGAACTGAGAAAAGATTGAGAAGGAAAAGGCATTATTTGAAACTTTATGGATCACTTCCTAGCTGGAGCAGGAAGGGAGACAGACCCCATGTACGGTCAGACGGCCATGTCAAGGACTGATGGCAAAACAGTTTCTTTAACAGAGAAGTGGGAGTCGTTGTAACAGGACAACACAAATAATCATCTCCAAGCACCTCCCTCAGCTGCAGTTCGGAGTCCTCAAGGGTGTAAAAATGCTTTCCTGCACGGAAAACCAGGCCTGGGAAGGTGCTGGGCTGCTGGTGGTGGCGGTTTTGGAAGGAGGGTATAGGTGAGAATCCTCCCAGGCGTGATGTCAGAAGCATCAGGGAGGAGTGAGGAAGATGATGATGAAGCAGATGAGGTGAGGGGAAGAGCCAGAGGGGATTTGTAGGTGACACATTTGCTTCCTGTAGGGAAGGTGGTGGTGCTTGGCAGTGGCAAAGAAAGGGCAAGAGGAAAGAAGTGACACAGATGAGTATCCTGCACACACTTCCAGTTCACTGGAGTCAGTGCAGTTGAGGGAAGCCCCAGTCACACAGCATGACCAGTTGGTATGGGGTAAATGGGTGGCTTTGGGCCTTTCTGTGTTTGTAATTTAAGGAGTCTATAACGGAATACAGTGAGTCAGAAAGGTAAAACATTGCATTGCCTTAAGAGCAGTGTTCATTTAGGATTATTACAGAGGCACAGAGTAAAATGTGTCCCAAATGTCAGGATGTTTTGCTTCCCTTTCATGGCTAAATGCATCGATCGATGCAGCAGAGTTAACTGATCAATAGCAACACTAATATTGGTGACCTGGACACTTTTCTGCCCAGTGTTCACAAACAATGACTATCTGTGTAGGGATCCCTCTGTCAGACATGGTAGATACATCACAGGGTGGCTGTAATTTTTAGGGCTGGACACCAGAAAGCCCACAGGTTTCAGGTGAAGAGCACTGGGGCAGGAAGGCAGGAACAGCTGGCTGCTCCTCCCTGGCAGCTGGAATTTAACATTGAGCCAGTGTTGTGCCACGGGGACCACGGTGGGAAGTGGCGGTTGAGTGGCTCCAAATGTGTTCAATTTTGGCGTGGCAATCTGGGAGGATGTTGAAATTTTGTTCTCATCAGGATTTTCTGTGCCCCACGTCTGCGGGGAGCGGGTGCCTGGCTGTGATTGGAGCGCTGGGCTGGAGCTCGACATGGAGCTTGGCCACAGATTTCCTGTGTGATGCTGAGCAAGGCTCTTAATCTGCCTCTGCCTCCCTTCCCCATTTGCCTCGGGAGGCTGTAGCATTGTCGTGAAGGTAAATTTGTGGCTGCTCAGAGCCCCGTGGATAGGAATGGCAAAAAGGCTCAGGGCATATAACTATGGGGACTTTAAAAAAAAAATAAAATGTTGCTTTCACGGGAGGAAGTGGAGAGCACAACCTTTGCAGCCGGCCAGCTGGCATTTTTGGGCTGCCAGAGTGGGAATCCAAAGAGCAGCCTTTTCCTCTGGGCAGGCTATGGGGAGCGAGTCTCCTTTTTTGTTTCTCCCAGTAAGTCAAAGCTGTGCCAGCACCATTGTCCTGGTGGAAGTAAATTAAATCACCATGAGGAGTTTGTTTGAATATCCCCCTCAGGCAGGGAAAGTAGAAACAATAACTACTCTATTCCTAACTTGAAACTTTCTTTTGTGAAATTGAATGAATTCCTATAAAGAAATGCAATTTGGGATGTGGTTGTGCAGTTCATGATTTCTTTTATATTCCATAATACCCACCAATCTAAGGACGGTTTTCTCATCCATTTCCTGGAACAGCTTTATCACATTTCTAAAAATTTGTAGAATCATCCTTTCTCTTTGTGTTTCAAAATCAATCATCAGTTCTGGGGTAACACAAGCAGTGTTTGATTTCTCAGGAAGTTGATTTTACACCGCAGTGTTCTCTGTGGCGGTAGCGAAACTTCACTGAGAGCAGCTCTGAGGCTGCTCAGACTGGCACTGTAAATAAAGATCAATGAGACCCCCGTGGTTGTTTCTGAGCTGGCTGGAGGCTTTCATGGTGGGTCACAGAATAGAGAAGTACTGCATGGAAATACCATCCCTGTGTGTGTTTTGGAGGTTTACTTGGATTGCTGCCCAACTTGAAGCAAGTCCAGTTGAAATGCTTAGAGTTGGATTACTCTGGTTAGATTACTTGCTGCTATTTATGGTTCTCCAGTTAACTACTCACTCGGCTGCCGTGTTGGTTCGGGCTCCCTTGGTGGAGGCAGCGTGATAGGGCAGAGTGGTTTGGAGAAGATGTGATGAAATCCGTCGGCTGGGTGTGAAGTTTAGGTAGGTGCACAGCAGAGTAACTCGATTAAGACCTGAGGGAAGAGAATATTAAAAGAAAAAAAAGGGTAGAAGAGATGCTCCATCTGTCATCTTTTTCCCTAAGTTGGGAATTAAACCTTTTTTGTTTTTCCATTATGATTCCTCTAGAAATAGTCAAAACATTACTATCAGAAGGACTGAAGTCTGGAATATAATTACAAACTTTTATCTGTATTAAGGCTTACATATTTTTCGTGGAAACAGATGCTGATCTATTCTCCCAGAGTAAAATGAAGTGTTGCTGAAAATGGTTTGTACTTTCCTGTACCAACAGTTGCCAGGGGACAGAGGAGTTGGCGAGAACTCGAGTCTTGAGGTACTTGTTGACAACCACCATGTTGTGGGTCTGTTCAGGTTTTAGGGACTGTGTCATCGAGGTCTCACAGTAGTCCTCAATGCTGTGCCATCCCAGGACCTTTTGACAGTGAGGACAGCACTGCTGTTTATCGACTTCCTGCTCTTTCTACCTTGATATCATCTCACCTTCTCTAGTATGCCTGTTGGAAAACCTGGAGCTAAGCCTGGGGGTCGCTGACATGGAGCATTTGGCTGGTGGGGAGGAAGCTGCTGCTCTCAGATGGTGGTGTTTCAGGTGCTTACAAATGAGTTCCTGCAATGCTGCTGCAGTAACTCAAGACGTTATCTCCTTGCTGGTCTGCTGACCCTCATTGCCAAAAATTTGTCACCTGCTGTGAGAAAACTGGCGGAAGAAAACCTGTGGTCACACTTCAGCTGCTTCAGTGCCAATTCAGCTTCCCCACCTAAGTCTGGCTCAAGGATTTATACTAAGATGCTGAACAGTGAAAAGCTGAGGTATGTGCATGTGTTGGGAGTTTTTGGGACAGAAAAACAGAGACAGAAGTGATTTCTTAAACCTTGCAGCAAGTGTGTGTGTATCAATTTAAACATATTTATTTAAGTATTAGTGTAATAGAAGAAAGCTGCACATATGTTTGCTGAAGGGGTGTTAGAAGGTCCCTTACAGGTTAAGATGCTACATGTTTTTCAAATTTGTTTCACATCTCTTTCAAGGGAAATTCAATACTTTGTGAGAGGGGATCCCTCGGGATATTTTACTGTTTTCCATCTCTTTGGGAAAGTTGTAAAATGCAAAGGGAAGACATAGCAAAAATGCTGAAAGCTCTTTCACGTATTCTCTTATGAACTGGCAGCTACATGGTGAATATTTGGGGGTGTAGGAGCTGGATGATAAATCTGACGATGCTCTAGTTGAATTGGCAGAGTAAGCATCCATGCTGTTTTAGAGAGAATCTCTCCACAGGGCTGTAATAGCTTGATGCCTTCCTCTTCAGTAAGTCATTTTTGTCAAGTTAAAGGCCAAAATTCAAACTGGCTTGTTGTCAAGGACACTAAGCACAGCAGGCAAAAATCCCCAAGGCTACCCAATTCACAGCATAGATAGATAAAGCTGGCAGAGCCTGCTTTGCTCGTCTTCCCCTCCCCCACAAAAAAAAAATCATCCTCTTCCCTGTGTTTTTTTTTGGAGGATATGGACACTATTCCGCATACTAATACAATTTATCAGAAAGTATTTAAATGGAAGGTTTGTTCATCTGTTTGTGGCTAAAACAATCCATTATTGTTTGGGAGTAATGCCGAAATAATGCACAATCCCCGCAGTGGCCGCGGGTGCTGCAGGGACTGTTCCAGCTGTGCTCACCTCGGCACAGCTGGAGGGAATTGTCCTTGGCAGGGCAGCGGCTCCCAGGGAGCCCCGGCCCGTGCCTTGGCTGCTGTGTGGTGAGGCAGCTCACATGGGTTAAGCTCATAATCCTAAACCATAAGAAAGGATGGAAAATCCCGTGGAATTGGCCGTCTGGAGTAGCTTTCCGTTCTCCACGTTGGGTCCTGATTGTCTCCCAAGGCTGTACAGCAGCACGTTTAGGAGGGAAGGCTGTGTTAAACCACACTATTAACTTCAAGTATTATTGACCAGCAGCATTGTGTGTCCCTGAATGTCCTCACTAATGCACAGTTTTACCCCTGATTGGTTTTTCTGAATGGGGGATGTCTCTCTCCCAGCCCATTATGAAGAAGCCCTGGCAAAGACATAAAATTTGTTTCTTCTTCCTTCATAGGTAACCTGGTATTACCCTTCTCTTGCAGTAGATTTTGCTTTCATAGGTGACTAGTAGTAGATAAAGAAATATTTTTGTTAGCATTCAATCTTTTCTCCTTAAGTTGGTGAGATCTTTCTAGACAGGTTTCATGATTTGGAGTAAAATGGCATTTTTGGATGAGAGAATTAGGAAAAACAGCGTTTTCTCTGACCTTTTCATATGTTTACATTTTTGTCCTCCTTAAAAATCTGCCTACTTCCTCCAATAATTAGACTGAAATAAAATGCACAAGTCCTTATCAATTTAGAGATTCCATATCTTGTTTGGTCCACAAAATAGCAAATTAAATCTGCATGCATTAAAAATCTGTGTTTCTAATGAATCTCCCTGGTGTTTCCAGGACACTGTATTAAAAGCTCTCCTTCGTATTTTTCTCCTGAAAATAAAGGTTAAAATCCCACTGAAGACGGTTCCCTTTTTATTTATATTAAAAAAATAATTTATTTAGTTTGGCAACCCCTAACATCAGCCTGAACTTTCTTTTTCATGGTGCTCACACCCCGGATGTGGTTTGTGTTGCATCCCCAAAGCCAGGCAGACATTACAGTGGAAAATTCAGTCCTTGTGCTTAGTGTTTTTACATCCTTTATTGCACAGGGTCTGTGACCCAAAATGTTTACTGGAAAGGAAACATCTTTTGAAATGCACGTGCTTCGTTTTCCTGGAGAGCAAAAGGAAAGAAAAAAAACAAAACTCTGGACTGAAAATGAACTGAGTGAATGGATTGTGCTGTTGCTTAACATAGTTTTTTGACTACACAAATGCAGAATTTAGGAAAATGAGGAGTTCAGTTTTGATTCAGGCTTGCAGTAATGGATGCACTTCCAGGGGAATCCCTTCATCCTTGCAGCTGATGTGTTTGGTTCAGACATTTTTATAAGCATGTGGGAACTTCACTTTAACCTCTGGATTAAAGTGCAGCAGGGTCATATTCTGCTAGTATAAGTCTAATTAGCAGATACCTTGTTGTTGAAAGGGGTTTCTTTAACATTAATGGGAAGAGAATCTGTTAATTTGGTAAACTTTGAGTCCAGAACTGAGTCTGAATGTAAGCTAAAGGTCTGATGTCAGCCTGTGAAAGAGAAATTGGGTGAACTTTCTGGGCTCTAGAAAATCTATTTACTTCAGAGCTACTTATTCCAAGGAATTCCAAGCAGTGTCTCTCGTATCTCTTTCTTAAAAACATCTGCAGACACGTAAGAATCAGGCTGAGTGCTGCATTGGGCATGTTCATGTCTTATATGTCCATAAATAACCTGCTGAACAGACCAGAGGGAGCAGAAATGGCTTGGTGAAAAAAAATGATGCCTGAAATGTGGCTTTTGGAATTTGCAGAGACCTTCTGTGTACCTAATTTTTCACCTCCCAGCTATTTCTACATGAAGTGTTTTTTATGCTGTGATCGGCTGATGTGTTTAACCCACCCCTGAAATTATTTTTACCAGAGTGAAAATACTTCTGCTGAGGTCCCCCTTACACAGAGAAGTGGTGAAATAAGTGAGATGAAGTTAAAAGGCAGGAGTGAAGTTAAGGAGCTCAGAGAGTGGCCCATCAGCCTGTGAGTGTGCTGGAGTCAGAGAAGGGCTTCAGTGGGGAACTCAGGCTTTAATGACTTTATACGACTTGGTCCTTGCGTGATGTAACCAAGTTGTGTGATGTAACCAGACTCAGATTTAAATCTCTGCCTCTTTTCCCAGAGATCCTGTCATTCCTTCAATAATCCAGCACTAAATTTGCCTCTGGAAGAGCACAAGCTGTAGGAATAAGTCTGTCTCTTTGTAAGACTCACCTTCTGCATATTGGGCAATAATTAACTAAAATATAGTGTGCTACATTTAAAGCTAATATGGTATAGTAGAAACACCTACATCTTTTATTCCTTTTTTCCAAGATTTTTAAGGAATTGAATGTTAATAGATTTTTCCCATGTGTCTGTTCCAACAGGATAAACGAGCACAGGTATGAGAGTCAGGCGGGCTGGCTGAGACCAGCCTGCAACCCCTAGATCTGCTTAGGGTAATGGAATCAGCTCCAATAATGGTGCTGTCACCAGCCCTTAGCAGTGCTTTTACATGGCCTAGGAGACTTTGTCAGACAAAAGAAACATGTAAATAGGTGCTTTTCTGTGTTGTGTTCTTTAGGTTAAAATTAAACACCTCCTTGCAGTTAAAGGTCTGTGGTAACAGGATGAATAACACTTCAGTATAACCCAGCAGCTTGGCTTGGACTTCCAGTCACAGTCATTTCTTTTATAATTTTTTTATTTGTGCAATCAGAGGAGTTAATTGGACTTGTCTACAAATAATGTTTTGGTAAACTTCAATAGAAATTAGCAAACCAGCCATCAAATGGGATTTATAAAAAGTTGCTTGGGAAAATGTGTTGTAAGTAGTCTGCAATTCAAGGCATTTCCTTCGCAGGATGCTTATCAAGTCTGCATGTGCTACTTCCAAATTGAACTAGAACGTAGATGAGAGCTATTTTTGATAGAAAAGGGAAAAAAAAAAGAAAATAAAGCCCAGTTGGAAAGTAGTAACGAGTTTTTTTTCTCATTGCCTTAGGATGTAAATCCTACAAGTGTGCAGAGAGAAAACAGACTTTGAAACAGCCGAAGAAAACAGATTTATCTGTGATGTTTGAGATGATGCTGGTAGTGTAAACGTGATTGAAATAGTCATTGTAGGAGGGGTGAGTAAATATACTAGAAGCCTTTGGATAAGATGAGTTCCCTCTGCTAGTCCATATGCCAAGTAAAGGCAAAATGTCCTGCTTGTTTCTGGGCTGTTCCTTCCCCAGGGAGGCTGTATCAGGAGGAGCAGCTGCCAGTTTTAAGGATTGTTGTGCTCCCAAATGCCAGTCTACAGCTCTTCTTTTATGCCCTGCTCGTGGCTCCCAGCCTCCTCTGGGCTGGTGGAGTTAAGATGTTGCAAGACTGAGGGGAAATGATCAAGCAAATGTTTTGAGGGGGATTTCTTGTAGATTAATCAGTTTTGTAGGCTTTTGGTGTTTCACAAATCAGCAGTGAAGCCTGGCACGTGGAAGCTGTCTACAGAGGATAAACTTAGGGACAAGCTTAATCTTCTTTCCAAAGTAAAAAATTACCAGGCTGAAAAGGCATCTCACCTGTCATTCTGCTCTAATTTTTGACTCTCCATCTGATTTCAGCCAAATTTGATAAAGGCAGAGATGTTAAGCCTACCAGGGCTCCAAGACTCATGGAGTAGCTTAGTAGAGCCAATCCCCCCTGCCGTGATCTGACAGGGGAGACAAGGAGGGGTGCCCGGTCCTGGTCCCACCCCTGTGGGCAGGAGATGTGACAGGAACAACTGGGGAGAGTGGGACAGGAGCTCTGAGGTAGGAACAGGGAGGGACATAAATTAATGAAGTCCCACACACCTATAGGTTAACCAGGATTCATGGATTGCACAACTGCAGTGAGAGTATTTTGGGTTTTCGTTCGTTTATTTTTTCCTCCAGATTTTAACAACATTGAGGCAAACATCCAGATGACTTTATCAAGCACCTGTAACAACACTCCCTATATGTTTGTTTTGACTTAAGGGTTTTGTTTTGCCTCTTAACCCAGCTGAAATTGTGTGTTAATTCCTTACACAAAGCCTCAGCTGTGCCCTGTGAGCATGTCGCTTCCAGCATCAGTCACTGCATCAACCTCCTACTGGCATTTTTTAATTAAAAGAACAGCACTATCACTTCAAATTAGTGCCACACAGCTTATTGGAGTAAGGAGTGAAATGGTGTTTAAAGGTTTTTCTCTCGTGAAAATTTTTTATTAAAATTTGCTCTCTTGGTTTTATCTAGTGGTTTGTCATTCAGTGCTTGGACAATATCTGATTTCAAGGTGTGTGAGTCCTCTTAGCGATATGAATGCAAATAAAAGGCAGACTTTTAATATCTTGACTATTTAATAAGCAAAAATCACCTTAATAAAAACAAAACAACAGGCAAACATTGTATTATTTTATGCTTCCCACAAAGCAAGCGTCAGCCTGTTTTTCAAGTGCATTCCCTGTGTGGAAAAGGTAGTGAAAAAATAGATATTTCTGGGAGCTTCTGTGCCATGAACTGTGAAGAGCTGGTTTTTGTAATCCTGTTCAGTGAAACTGTTAGGCCTCCGTTATACTAAATTACTGTGAGAGCAAGGAACATATCCGGGGGGTGGTAGCCCTAGTGAGAATTTTCCTCATCCAGCATTTCATTTTATCTGGAATATTAGCACTGTTAACCATCCATGCGAAATGTAGCGTATTGAATCTATTTAATCAATTTAAAGTGGAAAGCAAACGTCTCAGACTTTGACTGAACCAGCTGTTCTTATGTATTGGTTTTTGAGATATTAAATTTGGGACTTTGGATGTGTTAATATAGTCGTTTGATAAAGAACTTTTTGTTTAAGAGCACTTTTTTCATATTATTTGCTGCAGGATCCTGCAGCCAAGTGGTGTTGCTTGCATGATGTCTTGGCTCTGACTATGAAACACATGCATTAAGGTTGTATAGGAACAGGCATCCTATCTTTTCCTTCAAGCTCCAGTTTATTTATGTAATACCTTTGATCGTGGTGTCTCGGAGCTGTAGTGGGATTATAACTTATTGATGTAATGGACGCTGACATTTTGTATAAGAAAAATAGCAAACAGGTGCTGTTGCAAGCAGAGTGATGAATGTATAATGTTGAGAAAATTGTGACCAAACATCCTGCTCAGAATAATGCACTAAAACATTTTCACTGAGATCCCAGTCTTTGTGCCTGTGGATTCACTTGGGATTGGAAAGGGAGTTTCCTTTAGTGAGCAGCTTGCACGTTGTTAATAAAAATTGCCCAGGGGAGGAAGGTCCACATACATTGTTGTTAAGCCACTGTTGAGAAACTGACTTTGCAATGGAAATGTTTATTTTTTTAAAAAGAAAAATCTGTACTAGAATGCTACAGTCATGCTCCACTTAGCTGTTTTCATTCTATACTCTATTTTTATTTTGCTCTCTGCAGCCAGTCTGTAACTAAAACATTCCAAGCATCTTTTGGCTGGAGATTCTGTCAAGGACATTTTCATCCTGCTTTCAAGAAGATGATTCCAGCCTTTCTTGAAGCTTCTCCAAAGGAAATTTCTTTCTGTAGTGGGTATGGTGACAGTGAGGGAAATTGCTGCTTACGGTCCAAAGGCTTAGTGACATTCCCTTCTTGTTTTTATGTCCTACCATGCTTAATCTGAAAACAAATGGAAGTATTTTAACATAGCCTGATGGCACAAGATAAGAGTTGGAGTCACCCTGTATCAGTGATATTAGTTCTGCTTGAGCTCGCTCACCTCCCGAGTGGCTGGGAGCAGAATAATGTGGATAAATGTTTAGTGGGCACAAAGGAGCAGGGCTGTGTCCGTGTCTGGAGGGACAGACCTCCCTCCCCACCTCCTGACTCAGTCACTGGGTGTTTGCACTCGTGGATTGGATTTTCTTGCCCAACCATAGATCGGCTCTGACCAGTGTGTTTGTTTTGTTGTTCAGCCCTGGTGACTGTCAGTAGCACCGGGCTGAATAAACAGAGACTATTGATCAAATTTGAAGTCATTAACTTGGCAGTTTAAATAGATGCTGGCCTATATGATTAGAACAAGGGAGTCACACATAGGCTGATACAGCTTTATTCGGAATAAAAGCCTTCTTTTCATGGAATCTTGTTTGGTGCCATTCAGCTCTCAGTTTTGTGCCTCCCTTAGGTCATGCAAGAATGAGACATTTTGCTTAAAATACCTAAAGTGAAGAGGATGGCTTTGCTTGTGTAAGAGCAATAATAACACAGATACAACCTGGATCTGCTGAACTTTGATACTAATTGGAAATCATGTTTGCAAGAAGGAGGTGCTACCGTGAGGTTATTGATTAACCACATTGAGCTAGGACATGTCCTGGGAGGAATCCCACTCTGTCTCCAGGCTGGCAGCATTCTCCCAGCTCCAAAGCAGCAGCAGCAGCAGTTTTGGATTGTCCATCTCGCTGCTGCTCAGCTGAGAGAAACACACGCTGTTAAATCTGGGTGTTTACACCCAAACACAACGGGTGATTAATTACTTCTGAAGGAAGACGTTTCCTGTCGTGCCATGTGCCTGTCAGCCTTCCACATCCCTTTAGCACTGAGGATGGAGCGTGGCCGTGAGACACGTGGAACCTTCTGGTGTGGGAGTTCCAGGCTGCTCCACGATCCCTTCCAGGCGCCGGGCAGGGACGTGTGAACGCCCCACATGGAGTGGCAATAATCTCATTGCTGTGGCTGCTCCTGAGTCACAGTGTCCCTCGAGAGCCTGCTCATTCAGCACCGGGATGGCACACGGATTGACCCACATTTCCTCGGGCAGAGCAGCCGTCACGTGCACCTCATTGCCAGGAAATCAGATGAGAACTGATGTAACTTGGTTCATCCAGCATTTGCCTGGCCCCAGCCAAAGTGCTATTAGGGATTTACCACTTGGGTGACTAATAGGTGATTAGGTGGATTGGAGGGAGTGTGTCTACGTGCTTCTTGTAGACAGGACTTATCCTGTAACAATGGCAGCACCAGAAAAGTCTCTTATGCATCATTCTCTTATTGTAGCTTTCAAACGGGACAGGTTATTAAATCAGGGGCTTTTCCTCTACATAAAAGCTTTCATACCAATTCCTTGGAAAGTTTGTTTTGCAGTGATGTTTTTCCTGCAACAGATGAACAAATATCCTGTCGAAGAAAACACTGATTCTCTACTGGTGTTAACAAAAGAACAAAAGTAGGTGAATGAATGATAAAAATTTGGCTTCCCAAAGCTATTAATATCTCTGCAATTGCAGTCTTTTTCTGGAACAAGCCTTGTTTGTGTCCCATTCTGCTTCCCCTCTGCCACAGCTTCCTTATTCCCGTACATCCCCTCCTTCCCTGTCCCCTCCCGCTCCCAGGGCTGGCACAGGGCCCGGGCTGATAAAGCCCAGACATCCCTGGCAGGTGTCCAGGTGGCTGCTCACCTTTTACCCTCCCTGCCCTTCACAAACACCCGTGTGTTTGGGGCTCCCTCAGTTTTTTCATTTGTAAACAAGGAGGGTTTGAGCTGAGTTCTCTGGAAAAAAAAAAACCAAACAAAACAAGGCAGTGGAGAGCGATTTGCAGCCTCTTGGGCGGATGTTGAAAGGGATTATAACAGGCTGAATAACCACAAGACAAACTACTGGAGATTGTTTTTAATTCCTGGAAATTTCTTCAATCTTGTAAAGCAGCTGATGTACCTTATTGAAAACGAGAAGTGATGGCAGAAATTCAGTTAGGGCGAACACAGTTTGTCTTCCTTCTTTCTGATTTTAAACTTTGCACCTTTATTTTAGCTTTTTGTATAGGAAATTGAAGTAATTTTTCCCTTTTGTAGCTCAGCATTAAATCAGTCTGAATTATTTTTTAAAATTTTACCTAGGTGGTCAAGGTGTCATTTTTCCCATTTTTTTGCACATGCCTCTTGAATCATTGGGAACCTCAAGGATGTAATTTGAATATGGAATGGTAATGAAGACAAAAATAGGTGCATGCAAGAGCTGGTAACAAGGAAACCATCAAGAAGAGAAGTCAGTGGAATGTTTAATTCTATCTAGTGTGGGCAGTTTTCCCCCTAAGACATTAAAAGCATTTATACCTCAGTCCTAAGATCCAAGTTAGGATCAAAACTTCATTTATGACAGGCTATTAGGCGCTGCCACTTCTTTCCAGCACCAACTCCCTCTTGATGATCCATGTGTTATCCTCAGGTTGATAACTGCAGCCCAGGGAGCTCTGGGAAGAAAGAAGCACTTCTGAATGAATTCCAGCTGGTTCAGTTTTTGGCTGGCCACTCACTAAGTAGCCTAGAACAAAATGAACTCATGGCTCTAGGCTTTTGTACTCTCTTAACTCTTCAGTGAATGTGGACTTTCAGCGCCCTGATTTTTCAGTCAGATCCTGCTCTGGGTCCCTTCAGGAGGAACTGCTCCATCTCATCTGTTTGTTCTCATCCTCACCACAAAGCAAACAGCAGATTTGAGAATAAGGAAGGCAAAAGCTGTAAGAGCATGAAAAAGTTTCTTTGGCAGCAAGGTCCCTGGTTTTGAAAAGCTTTACATGACAAGACTTGAGGCTTTTTATGTTTCTATCCAAACATGCCAAAAAGCACTCGGCATACCTCAGCTAAAATCCCAGCACGGAAAACAGCGAGGTGTGCTCGGAATCAGGGAAAGTTTCTGAGGCATTTGTTAACCTGAGGTATGTGGTGTTAAAGCAGCTACACGGTGCTGATGCCTTACTTGAAAGAAAGAATGCTTTTCACTTACATGCAGAAAAATTTGGGGTGTTGACTGTGCCTCTTGAGAAGTCATCCAGTACCTGTTGGAATGTGTGCTGGTAGCAGTTAGTAGTGCCAGAAGGGGTGCTTGGTAAGTGTTACTCTTTGCAGCAGATTTCTAGCAACTACTTGTTGTAAGATTGTGGGTTATACCAAAACAGCTTAAGCCCAGTGCACTGTTTTTCCCTGAGGTTTCTTCTTTTTTTATACCTAATAGTCTACAGGCTGAATTTCTTTTTCTACAGAATTTCTGTATTGGAGATTCTGCACTCAGGTGTTTCAGCATGAATGAGGAAGTGTGAACATTGTGACCATGCCGGTCATCAGTGTTTTATACTTTCATTTATGACTTCTAAAAATTACTCTGCCAAAATTTGTTGGTTTGTATTTTCAGCAGTTTTAAAATTGGAATTTTTCCCCTCTTCACTTTGCTGGCAGCTGGTTAATCTCAGCATCAGCAGCATCCTGGGTCACCTAAGCAATTCCATTGCCAGCTCCTTGTTCTTGGTTCACAAGGCACTCCTAGTTTAACACCACTCTGAGCAGCCCAAAACCAAACCTGAATATTGAGCATTAAGGCAACGTTCCATGTGGATTGTTTAACTCTTCTGCTGATACTTTTAAGCCCTCGTGGGATGAACTAATAGTTTACATAGTTTACAACTTACACATAACACCATTCATTTCTTAAATAACAATGTTCTTGCTTTTGAGCAATCTACTTAGCACTTGATGAAAACCAGACATTAACTTTGTACTGTTTATTAAAGTACCCCCTTTGGAAACTTTTGTTCCTGTAAAGTTGATTTTGTACCTTATTTAATTGCAGTATGATATCAAAGAAGCCAAATACTGGTTTTGCCTGGAAAAACAAATCTCAGTTTTAAATTGAGACTGAGAATGTGCTAAATTGCACTTTTTTTTCTCCTTTACAATAGCATTTAACATTCAAATTGCTTTGTTGAAGTACTGACACTACCTGTATGTGAAGGGGTGTAAATACCAGCCGCTCTTTGGAGATACAAAACATATGTTTTAGGTTTTAAAATGAAAAATCTGCTTCGTTTTAGCTTGGAAGTTGTAGACCTTTTACTGTTTGACAGAAATTCAGTGTTTCTATTGAACTGTTACTTGGCTGTTTCTGGTCAAACTTTGCCAAGAGTTTCAATACCAAGGTTTCTGCTTTCCCAGGTTTCATGTGTTTTGCAGCAGGTGGTCAGACTCCTTTCTGCTTTCTGCATAACAAACGGATATTTCGAGGCAAGACAATATATAAATATGAGCAGAGCTGGAGATAATATTGAGTTAGAAAGTACAAAAGTTGTGTGTTGTGTTCCTGACATTTCAAAACTGTTTTGCTCCACGGACAGGACCCCAAGGCTGGAGCTGCTTTAGTTAGTGTGACTGCTTGGGCTTCCTACTCATTGTAGGTCTCTGGTAAGCACCTGCAAATGTGTTGCTTCTGGTTTTGGTCTCTTGTTCTGCACTTTTCCTCTGTTATAAAGCAGCAGTGAGCAGTTGTGCAGGTTTTCCTCATGGAATTATTAAATGAATGGCTTGTAAAAGCTCTAAGTCCATTAATTGGATGGTGTTTTGTGGGGGAAAAAGCTGCTGTTAGTACAGAAGTGTACTTCTAACTCGAGTCTCACAACCTGGTTATAAAACATAGAGCTGTAGTAGTGGCCTGGGTAGCTCCGTGGAGAATATTTGGGAAGAAGGGGAATCTAAATTTCTGTGTTTTACAGCAAACAGCATTTATTGGAGAAGCTTTTTATGTACTGAATTAGTAAGCAAATGATCAGCTGCACGGGAGAGCCCTTCTAGGCTGCTTCTTGGTAATGAAAATAAGGCATCCAAGGCTTTATACATTTAACTTAGAAAAGTGCAGATCAGAGACACGTTAAATTAAACACACCTCCCTGAAATGCTGACTGAGCACAGGGGATTTCATTCTCCCCTACAGGAGTGTCAACTGATACTCAATTTCTGCTCAAGTGATATCTAGAGTGTTCGGGTTTTCATTTCTACGTTAGATTGTTAATTCACTGTTATTCTTCTCACGTTTTCCAGAGAAACAAATCCATATGTTTGAAGATTTGGACAGTATTTCTAGAAGGGACCTCTTGTTACTGGGACTCTGGGAATAGGGCTGGTTTTGAGCTCAATCCCCAGCTCTGCCTGGAACCTGTTGTGAGCAATGTTGGGATGAGTTTATGGTCCCACTAGGTACTGACATTTGTAGGGATTTGAAAAAGATGCTTTGAAAACTCCCAAGTGTTAAAAGTACAAAATATTGGCGATCTCGGGAAAACTCAGTTTGGAATCCGAGTTATGAGTGCATGTGGGTGGAGGAACATGTTTTTCATGCTTTAGGAATTTTTTTCCAGATGCTTTTGCAGTGCTTGGGTAACTATAAAAGCAAAGTATTGAGACTTCAGCATGGATTTATTCCTTAGTTTTAATGTAATATAAGAAAATCGAGCCACATATTTTCCTGGTGTGTTTTAAACTTGATTATGATGAGGATGTCACACAGCGCACGTTGGTGTCTGATCCAAAGTGTGAGCACAGGAATGTGCAAGCCTTGCAGACAAGCCTGTCCTGATAGACACCACTTGCTTGGAAATATGAATTATTCAGAGCAAGTGCACGTGGTTGGAGATGCAAGAGATTGAATAAGGGAAGAATTCCAGAGCTGTGTCGATCCCAGTAACTACAACTTGCACAGTGAAGTGTGGAGTAAAGATAAAAGGCCGTTTTGCATTTCCAGTAGGAATTTTGTCATTGAAATTGTTTTTATTTAGTTGTCAGCTAAGAGGTTGGATTAAGGATATTGTTCTGGATGGTTTTAACAGAATTTTTGAGTTCTTTACAGATATTTCTGTATCGTACTGGTGTGTACAGATGCTGATGCTGTAGCTGAAGCCTGAGTGTATATCTTGTTTTTAAGGAGTTGGGAGATCATTTGTGGACTCTTTGACAAAGCAAAAACTTGACTGAATTTGGGAAATTTCTCCTTAAAGCATCATTATCCCACTTGGCTGTGGTTCTCACAGATGTGTTGTTGAAGGTAGAGGATCAAGTTTCAAAAGCCCTACAGTGGGTACAACAGACATTGTGTTCTGTGAACATTTTCTGGTAAAACTGTGTTTTTGAGAATGGCTGTAAAATGGGGATAGCAATAACTGACTTACGTGTTAAATTTCAGTTCTCCCAGGAAGTGGTGGTGCTGTGGACATGTTTGGGACAGTCTGCACAGAAAAGATGGAAGGATGTGAGGGAGGACAGCACTTCAAGGGCATCTTGAGGACAGAAAAGGTGTCACCAGTTACAATCTCGCTCTTCCCAGCATGTCCAGCTGTATTTCTTACAGCTGAGCAGCCTCTGTACGGCCAAGAAAAAGAATCAGCTAAAGGTGATAGACCAGCAATTTATGAAAGGTTTGCCCTAAAAAAATCAACTTCAAAAAGTAAGAAAAGCCCCTGGAAGTCCAGCTTGAGTGAGAAATAGGAATTTAATGTAGCTGGTACATGGGACAGATAAATCCCATGGGGTTCTGCTTTTGAAGCTGAGGGCAGGTCTGTAAGAATCAAGCACTTGGTGATACTTGGGGTTTATGGCTATCTAAGAAATAGGGAGCTGTGTGGAGTGTATGATGAAGTTCTTGGCCTGGATTAAAGGAAGGTATAGCAAAGTCATAAAGAAGTGGATGCAACAGCTGGTTTTTAATGAAAGATTTAATCTGAGAGGTAACCTTTATCTCAGGCATTTGTTATAGGGGAGCAGATGGGGAAGAAGAGAAAGAAGAGTCAGTATGAGGGATAATTGATAAGCTTATCCCCACCTCTGATTTGTGCACCTTTCTCTGATTCTGTACATCAGCATTAATTCAGCTTCCTGTTGATCTCCCTCTTTTATCCCTGCAAAGGTCTTTAGCTAATTCCATAACATTTAAGTGTTTCTCCAAGTTTTGTATCTCAGTCAGTTCATTCTTAAACTTGCTTTACTGGTCTTGTGTTACACAGTCTCAGTTAACTGGGAATTTAATGAGTTGTTCTTCCAATAGCCCTATGCTGGGTTTTTCAATGATTTATATTACTGAGAGCTAAATCAACCCTTGCTGGTGTGGATATGAAGACTTATTGTTGGTCAGTGCCCAGGAAAATTTTTCAGTTTGAGTAATTCCTAAGAATCCTGGAGATGAAACGCTTGTGTTCTGTCAACTTGGTTTTGTTTGCACTACGAGAACTGACTCTCATTTATGACTGGTTTCTGCTTAGGTAGGATGGAATTTTGATTCCTGGCTATGTAGATACTTTAATGACATGTTAATGGACTAATAAAAATGGCTTTTTCTGGGTGTGTGGTTTTTTGAAGATCTCTTCAAAGTTGTCTAGTGTTTGCAACTGGCTACACAAAGCCAAGTTCCAGCCCACGAGGAGATCATGCCTTGAAAAGAGGCTTTGATTTTTACTGCAGCCTACACAAAAGGGCCACAAAAAGGCTTCGTGTATCAACTCTAGCAACTCTTTGAGAATTGAGGGGCTTATAATGAAGCATTGCTTTAATCTGGTAGTCAGAGTCTGGTTTAACATGAGTTCAGGGCGAGTCTTCCAATGTCAGGGCCTGACATCAGGGGGGTCTTGGGGGTCTTTTGCTGGGCTTAATCTCAGATTGCAAATCTCCTTGGCACTGCGATGCTGAGATCGTTAGTGAAGGCCACTCAGGGCCCATGGCAGTGTGAAATTAGCTCCATACAGCTAATTGGCTTATTTGGCAGTGCAGGGGAGGCTGTGGGTTTGTTCCCCTCTCAGCTCGCAGGCGCTGCAGCAGTTCGGGTTCGGTTACTGGGAAGTCAAAGCCGTCTGTGCATTTATGTGTCTCAGTCTCCAGCAGACGAAGAGAAAGACCAAAAGTATTCCTAAAGCAAACAAAAAAAGGACTAGAATAGAAACCATGGCCTTTGCGGTGACAATTTAAACTGCAATTTGTGAATAGAGCAGTGGAGTTCAGTCCAGTGATGTGGCTATCTGTAAAGAAACTGCATTTTTACACACGTGGTGCCTTCAGCCATCTTTCCCATAAACCCCATTTTTTGGTACCCTGACACCTATAAATGATTGTCACCCTTAAAAAACCCAGACACGTAAAACCTTCACATTTCTTCTACTGGCAGGGTTGCCTGGCAGTAGAAGTAAAACCAGGCGTTTATCTGCAGAGAAGTCTCAGTTAAGGTTGTGTGCAGGAACAGAACGATAAGCAGAGTCATTCCTAAAGGTGGTTCAGAAGGGGTGGCTTGTGGTGTTCACTGTATTTCCCTCAAAATGCACAGATCCATTTGGATGAGATGTGATTTCACAGAACACATTCAGCAAAGATTTTAATTGTGGCCCATGAGCTTTGGGGCATTAGAGCAGCATGTGGTGAATAGCTGATGTTTGCTTTTTTCTCTTTTTTTTTTTTTTTTTTTTGGAGACCTTTTTTCCACTTTAGGCACATTATTTTTGCCACGCAGCCTTCCAAAGCCTGTTTTTCAGAATGACAGGATTTTTGCTGTGAGCTGATGTGCACAGGGGGCTTGTCCAGTAGAACTGGAGCAACTCTACCTCCAGCACAGGCTACCAACTTCCCAAGTCAAAAGTTGGGCAGATTCTGAAGCTTTAGCAGAGGTGTTTCCATTACGTGGATGCCTCAAATTTGACCTGCTTTGTGGCCTTTTTCATTTCTCAATGGTATGCAGTAACTTTAATTCCATTTTATGTCAAGATCTTTTGTTACTTTCTCTTCCAAAGCTTCATTGTTCTTCTTTGCTTCTATCTTAAAACAAACTAACTTGTGATGCTCGTAGTGATTATGCTGCACATCTCTGATTGAAGATGGTCTACACAGAAGGGAATATTAAGGGAAGTCCTTTCTACGTCATCACCCTGGTGGCCTGTGTTTATCTTCTGTCAGAAAGTAAAACCAATGTATCCTGGAATCTGGCTGCCTGTTTGTACAAGCATAAATTATTAACCTGGAATATCCAGGGGAAGGCCAGAGATGGCTGAAAGGTGTATTTGCCAGCATCGTTCACTGCAGCCTTCCCCCCACCCCTTTCCTAAGAAAGGTGTGTGTGTGCTGCTGGTTTGTCTGGTCTCCACAATTAACCTGGGTACTAAATTGAAGGCCGTGGTTAGCTCAGATCATATCCACATGTAAAGGTCCTTAATTTGAGCAAGGAGGCTCGTCCCTTTAAATTGCAAAGTGTGAGTGAATGCAGTCCCAGGTGCAGATTTGCCTGCTGTTTTGCATTGGTGCAGGCTACGGAGTATTTTCATTGCTTACCTTATTTATTTTACTTTTTTCCCCCAGGTCTCAAAACACAACTGCCTAGTTTGTAAACTGTGCAGCTGGAAACAGTTGTAGCATCTTAACACTCTGCTATGGGGTGGGAATTGGACTTGGTGATGCTTGTGAGTCCCTTCCAAACTGACATTCTGTGTTGTATGTGAAGAAATCTGGTGCTGGTGCAGAGTCAGTGATGAGAGGACTCTCTCCCAGAGCAACATCCGTCCTTTGAGGGCTGACAATTCAGGAGGAGAACTTGTACACCAAGGCTTTGATTTTGTAGGCAGGGTCTGTCCTCACCCAGACTGTGGCTCCTTCCTGAAAGTGCTTCCCTTGCTGCAGAGGTGGTGAAGCAGCAGCTTTCTGATGCAATTCCCAGCTGGGTTGTTCAGACACCGGTGCCACTCTGGGCTCTCTACTACACCCGTGTTGCTCCTGCGGCACCTCCTGAACCACAGCAGGTGATTCATTTCTGTTTGGAAGCAGGGTGGACAACCAGGGGCTGGCAGAGAAACCTCTCAGCTTGCTCAGGTTTCATCCCCAGGGTGAATACTGACTTTGTCTAAGGCTCGTCCTTTCTTCACCTCCTGCCAAATATGCTTTCACACTAGTACTTTGCCCAGCTGGCTAATTTGGCCTTTGAAATTATCTCAATAATGTCAGGTACTTAAAAAAACATTCCCATCCCTTTTATAAATATTATAATCTAGATGTAAAGACATTGTTTCGGTGCTGTTTGGGATCTGGTGTATTAAAAGAAGTTCTTCAGTGCTGTGCAGCAATGCAGAGCATAAACAAATCCTGTGTCAGGCTCAAACAAGTCGGTTGACTTTGAGGAGGCAGAATGGAAATGCCCAAGTCAGGAGAATTAGTACCTTTTGCAACAGTGCAACAAATGCAGGGAGATTTTTCTTGCTGACAGGCCCAAAACCTTTCTTTGCTTAAAAGAAAGAAAAAAACAAAAGAAAAAGCACTTTGGAAAATGGGCAAAGATGGGGTTTGGGCAAGGAGGATCCATCCCATTCTCCTCAACTACTGCTGAACCAGGGATAAAAGTATTAACTTTTAAAGCTTCTGTCGCTAAACCTACACGAGTTCATGGATTTTGGGCTTCAAGCAGCAGCTGACAGGTCTCTCCTCTTGGAGACAATGAGTTTCAGGAGGAAATCTGGCACTTTCCCAGCTTTGCACAGCAGGGAGGGGCTGTCTGCTCCACTGCTGGCATGGGTTCCCCTCCAAGCATCCCTTTGCTGACCTTTATCACCTGTTTCTTTACTGGAATTTAGAAATCTATGGCTTTTAAGTGATAGAGCTCTTGAAAATATTTTTTGCTCTAGTGGGTTTAATATGCAAATAGTGGAACAGAGCCAATGGTCCATCTCGGGCTGCCTGATCCTGGAGATTGCTCCATAAAGGTTTATTTCAGCTATTAGCTGTTGTGCCAATATTTTTCTTACAAGAAAGGGTAATGATTTTTGCAACCTAAAATTGAGGGTTTCACAGTCTACGAGTGGAAAATTGGCAACTGTGCTCATCTACTGTAGACTGAAAGGCTGTGGCAGAGGGAAAAGAGTTAAATGAAAAATATAATTCTTCAATAATAGCTTTAGAAATTTATGTTGCTATTTAGCTCTAAAAAGCAGACCTGAAATACAGAATAAAGGCAATAATTATATAGACAGACCATATGTACGAAGTTACAGATGTCGGATTTCTCCAGCTCGACAAATTATTCTTAAAATTGGGGATGGTGAATTAAAATGAATTATGTGATTTTAAAATTCCCTTTGACTGGTACTAACACACTAAAGTTCTGATTTTACCTGTATTTTTGGGTATTTTGGACTCTGAAGGACTCACAACAGGAAGAGGAAATTAAAGGTTGCTCTGTCGTGCTTCCATAGAGCAGTGGATGGTGATTCTGTAATCCTGTTTTGTTTCAAATTGAATTGCCACAGTCCTGCAGGTTTTTCTTTTTTTGGTCAGTTGTTTTAAAAAAAATACAAGAGAAGTTTTCTCTGGTTATAAAGTTTGCCAGTGTAAGAAATAAGTAATTTTTAATCAATTCTAAAAACAGTTTCCTGTGCAGCTGCTTTAATTATTACTAAGACAGAGGATTTGTGTGGTTTTTTTCCATGAGCTTCTGGGTTAAATAGTGGATTTCTTTGGTCTGTTTATTTGACACATGAGGTGAGGCAGTTTTTATTCTGCTGGCTGTGCTAGGCAGGGATTGTTGCTCTGGGGTTGAGAGGTGGAATTCTAGTAGAAATATATAAAAAATGAATTAAGTATTTGTTCCTTTGCACCTTCCCTTTCCACAGTATAGAATTACAGTGAGGCTGAGGGTAAGTCAGGAACAAGGGAAGATGGAGATGGAAGGAGGAATGGTCTATACAAGAGGAATCGAGTGTCTTCTGAGCCTTCATTCTGCTGAAAGATCTTTTTTTTCCCCATTGAGGGAAAGAGATTCCCTCAAAAGTAATTAGGTCTTTTTTTTATGGTTATCTTCCTCTGTTGGATCCCAGTTTGAGATAAGTTAAAGCTCTAATATTTTTGTCTTTGGCTCTGGAGTTGTTTTTAATGGATGCTAAACAACTTGGATTGCTGAGATCGTACTGAGCAGTCCTTATGGAAAAGCAACATTAGACTTGTAGCTGATAATGGACCTGGTAGAAATGGAGACTGATGTGAGTTTCCTGATCTCATTTCTTCTTAAAATACTGTGCTGGTGAGTAGGATTGGAGAGAGGGAAACAATGTCTCATTTGTGGCTCTTTCTAAGGAAAACATCTTGATGTAGTTTTTTTTTCAGGATATTTATTTTTCTCCCAAATGAGGTCCTGTCATACTTACCCAAGAACCTTTCTGTGATTACAGATTGCTTTTGCTCTTGTAGGATTCCTCCCGTGTTTTGTTTCACTGTGTATCCCTTTTGTGTGCAAGGAGCAGGAGGTTGCACTGCATTTGATGGGACATAGCACAGAGGTCTCTTCCAGGAGTCCCAGAACTTGGGAATTCAGTTTTCTTGGCTCAGGAACTGTGTAGTCCTTGTTCTAAAATGGGTGGATTCTGAAACAACAACAAAAATCTGGTTTAGCATTTGTGTAAGCATAAAGTATAGAAAATTAGGAGGTTTTAATGCAAAGGGACGTTCATTAAATCTTCTGTGTGTTGTAACAATAGAACTAAAGCAGCAAAGGAATTTTTATGCAAATCCGTATTCCAATGACAGATAAAGAAAACAATGCTCACATTTAATATTTAGATGCTTTTTATGAATTATGATCAGGTATTATTTTAGCTGATGTGATTACCAGAAAGCTTTTTTTAAATGGTTTTAAGATTTCTTTATCTGCTGTTTTCTTTTGCAGTATTATGTGCCAAGAATCTTGCAAAGAAAGATTTCTTCAGTAAGTATGTCCCAATTGTGTAACTTTCTGCTCTGGATTAATCAGATTTATTTGTGGATGGTGTATTACTGTGGTGGCTCATCTATGTGTGTCATTTGCTCTCTCGTTCCCTTCTTGCAGCAGCATTGCATTTCTACAGGACTGCATGTTCCTCTGAGTTGTAGATTGTGTAGAATTTAGGGGTGAAAAGACTGAGGGCTGCCAAATTCCAGTTGAAGGTGTGGCTGATGATCCAACAGACAGTCTGCTGCTCACAGCTCTCTGTTGGGAGATACCAAGAACATCCATCCCAAAGACAGGATTTACTAAAATAGTTTTAGGATAACAGCAGCTTTCCTTTCTTGGGGGGGATCAGAAGCTCACAATAGTATTGTCTTGCAAGAAACAAAACAAAGGACTGTGTTTTAATAGCACCTTTTTCTTTCCACAGGACTTCCTGACCCATTTGCAAAAATAGTTGTGGATGGGTCAGGTCAGTGCCATTCCACTGACACTGTGAAGAACACGTTGGACCCCAAATGGAACCAGCATTATGATCTGTGAGTTGGTTGGAAGGTCATAAGTAAACAATATTCCAGAGATTTATCTCCTAAATGCAATCAAGGGTTGGCACTGCAACTTTATTTTGCATTAGCAAGAATTACTTAGATTTTATAGAATCTGAAAATGGTTTGAGTTGGAAGGGACCTTAAAGATCACCTTGTCTCATCCCCTGCCACGGGCAGGGACACCTTCCACCAGCCCAGGTTGCTCCAAGCCCCATCCAACCTGGCCTTGGACACTTCC
>JAWWEW010000033.1:13031026-13103914 GCA_035583185.1 Anabacerthia variegaticeps | reverse complement strand
CCTGGCCTTGGACACTTCCAGGGATGGGGCAGCCACAGCTTCTCTGCCCAACCTGTGCCAAGGCCTGCCCACCCTCACAGGGAAGAATTTATTCCCTATATCCCATCTAACCCTGCCCTCACAGAGGACTGATTTTTGAGCAAGGAATCACCTGTTAATAAAGGACTGGTACTTTGCTTTTAGATATTTGAATTTGGAAATATTTGAGTGTCAGGTACACAGCATAAGTGCCTACAGTGAGCTCAGCTGGGGCAGTGCCATCCAGCTTTTACAAGAGACTGTCCTTGTTGTAATGATTTATTTGCTTCAAATTATTGGAACCATAAACTCTAAAGTTTTGTATGTTAATTGACTTGCTGTTTAGCTTTTAATGGGGGTGGCTGTAGTTAAATTCATGCTGCAGCAATATCAATTTCCCATGCTGTGTGAAATCATTGTGTAGTAATTCATTAATAACAGCATTTCAGGCATAAGCACTTGTGTATTTATAATAAAGAGGCATGACTGATGTACTAAAATGTGTCAGAGTTTGTACCAATTACAGCATCAATTCTGTGGAGTAAAAAGAGGCTATTATTTCTAAAATTACTCTTTTAATATGTATTTTTCTAGATATGTTGGGAAAACAGATTCCATAACCATCAGTGTATGGAACCATAAAAAAATCCATAAGAAACAGGGAGCTGGCTTCCTGGGGTGTGTCCGACTCCTCTCCAATGCCATCAGCAGGCTAAAAGATACTGGATGTAAGAGCAATTCCTACCTGGGGTGATCAAGAACCCTCCATGCCTTGTACCTGAGTAGTGAATAATGTTCCCACCCACCCCTGCCCAGGGCTGATCTTTCCAATTCTCCTTTGCAGACCAGCGTTTGGATCTATGCAAACTCAACCCCACAGACACCGATGCTGTCCGAGGCCAAATAGTGGGTAAGAATTATCTCAGCTAAATTTCATCTGCTTGGTAATACCCACAGGGATGAATGTTGTGTTAAAAAAGAAACCTCTGTCATTGCTTCTGTGCCTTTTCTGTGTTGTTTCTTCTGATTTTAATGGGATTCAGTTACATAACCTGGACATTTTCATTGTGCTCCTATGGAGGAGTTTGTTTCCTCTCAGCCCATAGTAGGAAACAATACTAAAAAGAGGGGATGCATCTGGCAAGGCTTCTACTGCAGCTCTGGAAGGGGAAGTGTCACTGCAAAATGATGCATTTGGCCAGGGTGACAGGCAAAGAGACTCCTAGGTGGAAAAAAGGATCTGGAGGAGCTGGAAGAAATTTCACAGATTCCTGGTTTAATACCTTTGACTCATGTAACCTGTTTCCAAATTTCACAAAGGCAGTGCTAGTTTTACAGCTAATTTACCCCACGTTTTCTGCCCCCACCCAACCCAAGCTTTTCAGTGATATATAAATATATTTGGCACACCCCAGATTCTCACCCTAATGATGACATCTAGTGGTGAACAATTTTTTTCCAGCTTCTCTTTCTGGATCCTCATGAAACCCAGATGTAGAACCTGACATGTTTGATATTTACAGAAATAATCTCAAGTTTTGAGGGGATGAGCTTCTGCTTTCCCTTCTCCTTTTAAAAAAATCAGTAATGTTTTAAGATTCTGGAGTGAGTTCTGGTAAGTGATGTGCTCTCCTGTGTAGGATAGAGCTTTCCTTAATATTTTCCCCTGTATAAATGTGGACTGTTTAGCTTTTTGTTGTTGTTAAGGAAGCAGTAGTTCTTTTATTAACCACAGTTTGTGGGTTTTTATTTCAGTCAGTTTACAGACACGGGACAGAATAGGCACAGGAGGTTCTGTAGTGGATTGCAGAGGGCTTTTGGAGAATGAAGGGTAAGCATTGTTTTCTTTACACTTAATTAGAAACATTGTTTATATGTGAAAAGACTATAATAGAAATATTAATATAGAAATATTAAATATAGAAATATTAAATATAGAAATATTAAATATAGAAATATTAAATATCAGTGTGACCAATAAATTGTCTGGAAATATGTATCCACTATCCAGGTAGTGAGGTTATATATAACTGGATAATTACTTGAAGAAAATAAACTTAACTGGGTAAGACTTGGAGTTTTTTGTTGCCGGTGCTTGTGGCAATTCCCTGAGAAATTGGGGTATAAAACCACTAAGAAAACAGCATGTCTCGGGTTAAAAGCCGCGGTTCTTGAGGTAACAGAGAAATGGTTATTTCTGCATTCACTTCTCTCGTGATGGAAACTCTTGAAGTTTCCCCATTTTCAGAACGGTGTATGAAGACTCCGGGCCGGGCCGGCCGCTGAGCTGTTTCCTGGAGGAGCCGGCTCCCTACACGGACACCACGGGGGCTGCTGGAGGGGGGAGCTGCCGCTTCGGGGAGTCCCCCAGCCAGGAGCAGCGGCTGCAGGCACAGCGCCTGCGCACCCCCGAGCCGAGAACCCACGTGCAGACCCCCCAGAACAGGCCCCACGGGCACCAGTCGCCTGAGCTGCCGGAAGGCTACGGTAGGAGAGCCCCACAGATGCATCACTGACTTTCCCAGGCTTCATAAGGGGAAAAAAAAATCTCCTGTTTTAATACACAAAAGGGGTTTACCTGCTCAAACGAGCATCAGCCACGTGGAGCTCGTGGTGTGCGCTTTGGCAGAGGAACTGAGCGGTGCAGCTGGGAGTTTGAGATGGGCTAATGAGTTGGCTACGCCAGGATACACTGAGGGGTTGATGGTAAATTAAACATGAGGTTGTGGTGTGACGCTGTGAGAGAAGTCACTGCTAATCTTGGCTGTGTATCTGGGGAGAACGAATGTAAAGAGCTCTTTAAACTAGAGCAGTAATGCTATTTTTTCCTTCCCCCTTGGCTTGTTGTGTAGGTTTGAGCCCACGTTTGAGAAAAGATCAGGAAAATATAAAAGCAACAAAGCAGCCAGTAGTACAGAAGATTAGGGAGGATGAGATTAAGGAGAATCTAAATCTCAGAAAAGAGCACAGCAAATCTAGGAGGAAAGAAATCTAGTTTGGGGGTTTGGGTTGTCTCAAAACCTAAAAATAAAAATACATGTTGGTGCAGGGATCTGAGTTTCAAAAGAATGTTGAAATGTGTAGTCAGAGCAAATTTGTGAAGGACCAAACAGTGCATTCTGACGGAGATCATCGGGGGGATGGCTCCAGTACTTTCTCCTAGATCTGACAAAGAAAATATTCTAATGGCTTTAAACTGTTCATTCAGATTTCTTTCAAAATTTGTAATTTAGAATAATCTTTCTTTTTTTTTTATAGAGCAAAGAACAACGGTACAGGGACAGGTTTATTTTTTGCACACACAGACTGGAGTTAGCACATGGCATGACCCAAGGATACCAAGGTATGTATTTATAGTTAAAAGTCAGGGGTTTTGCTGTGAATATATGTGACAGGATGCTGGATCTTCAAAAGCAAACATCTATGAAATGGCCTGTCTAAATTTAAAAGAAGAGCTCCCAGCAGAATAATAATTTTGGATCCTTCTAGTTACCTTTTCACCAAACATTAAGGATTACTCTTTTTGAAAGAAAGAGTTATTTTCTTGTGAATTATGTAGAACAAAAGGGAGAAAAAATATGTAGCCTTTCAAGAATTCCTGTTTGAGAAATTCTTCCTAAAATGTCAATGTGACTTTGTTTTTTGGTGAAGCTACCAATTTCTGAATCTTACCTACTTTTTGTTTTGTATGAAAAGAGTTTGGACTGCAAACTGAAGAAAAAATTGGCTTCTTTCTTAAAATAATTGTTTCTTGAGTATTGAACTTGTAACTTTTGCTTTATTATTGCTCACTTATGTATAACTGAAGCAAAGATTGTTTTATTTAAACTTGAAATGGAGTTGAGTTTTTTTATACTTTAGGCCAGCGATTGCAGCTAGAAAATGGAATCCTTTACATGATTAATTTAGCAAAGCCTCTTTAAACCTTAACCTGCAGTTAATCCAGGTCTTTGTGAGCAAGGTCTGGCACTCTTCCTTGAGGAGCTCTGGGTCTGTTTCATGGACCACCTGCACAAAGGATTCAAGAGTGAAATAGGAAGTTTGTAACTCTCAGCTGCTGCACTGCCTGGATAATACAGGAGTGTGATACGGGATATTAGAAAAATGATATAAAGTAGTGCAGGTAAAAGTGTTGGTAAAAGCACAGTGTGTGGAAGGAAATGAAAAATAAAGTTGAGAGAGAGATGGAGAAAATAGCTGATGTTAGATTAGCTGGTATTGTTGGAAGAAGAAATGACAGTGCCCGTTGATCTGTGTCACTCATGACAGGCTTGTGTGCTCAAGGCCTTGTCTCTTCTTCAAGGGATGCTGGTCAGCCTAATGAAAGGCACTGCTGCTTCTCTCCCCAAGTCCCAGAGCCAGTGTTTCAGGACCAGCAGTACAAGTGGACACAGCAGTGTCTTGTGAGTCACAGGCCACATTTATTTTAGTTAAAGGTGACTTTCGCACTGGCAGCTTGTGCAAAAACCTAGCCTTGGCATTTAGCAGAGATGTAGGTTAAAACTTGCAGTAATCAGATCTCTGCGGTACTTTCAGAGGCACAGCTGACCACAGCAAATGGTCCCAACCATAATCTTCCTTAAGGAGCCTAACAGGGGCTTGTCTGTCTGCCTGTGCATCCCCTTGGCTTACACTCAGTGTGACACCAAAGAACCTCCGGGGTGCAAAGTGTTTCTGCCTTCCCAAAGCCTCTCAGTTAGCTCATTTATACAGATGTTGCAGGGTTAGATGGAGGTAAGGAAATACACAGAGTGGTGCCTTCAGCCGTGAATCCATGCCAGCTGTCTAGAGAATGCTTTACTTAACAATAGTTTTTGTGCCTAAAAATAATCTTTGGGTTTCCTTCCTCCCTTTTCTTGCCATATTTAGTGTTTTCCTCTGTTAGGTGGCTGGAGCCTAATTTTCAATTTCTTGGATGTAAATACGTCCTACATAGTGAGTTCAAACACTACCTGAAGTTTATCTAGGATGAAAGGGGGGAATGTGTTGGTAAAGCCTTATTCTCAATGATTTATCAGTCAAATAGTTAGGATTCTTATGTCTAATTGAAGACTTTTGTTTTTTGAAGTGAACTTGGTATTTGGCTGCCTTAGTCTCTGTTTGGAGACTTTGGTTGGTGCAGAGGCCTTTGGTTAATTATTTGGTTTCCTGGACATGGATCACATTAGCATTAATGGGAATTTTTTTCTGTGAAATTTTTGCTGTGAAAAAAAGTCTTTTCCTCCTTTTATAGCCCTCAGAAGCCCTGTCCTTCCTGAGATTTCCATGGTCTAGAGTCACTGAGCACCAAATTCATTCCTCCTGCCCCCTGCATGTAAACTGGATTCATCATAAATTCAGATGTGTATTAACATCTTGTTTGCTCTTCTCTTTAGAGACCTTAACAGTGTGAATTGTGATGAACTGGGACCTCTGCCTCCAGGCTGGGAAGTCAGAAGTACAGTTTCAGGAAGAATATATTTTGTAGATCATAACAACAGAACCACACAATTCACAGATCCACGGTTACATCACATCATGAAGTAAGAGTCTTGCCTGATAAATAATTTTTATCAAGTTTGAATTCTTAAATCTTGAATTTTTGTCCAGTTTTAGCTACAGTTTGGGAATCATGGAGGGCTGAAAACCTGAATGATAACAATACTGGGGAACAGATGCCACCATTGCTGTACTCAGGGTCTGAGCATTAGTTCTCAGTGCTGGTTTTCCCTAAGTTGTTTGCAGAGACTCTCGAGAAGGATTTTTACTCTGCTGTACAGCCCTCAGGTTTAAGGGAGACTGCTTACTTTGGCACAACACTAGTCTCTTTAAGCTGGTTTGACAAAATTGCCCCAAGCTGTGCTGCAGCAAATACACAGTTCTGGAATTTCTGGGATGTGGGGTCAAGGGTCTGCCAGGGGTTCCCCATCAGTCAGTTCATGCCTGTCTAGATGAGCAGTTCTAGCTCTGTGCTGATTGTGCTGCACCTGAACTGGCTTCGTGTTCCCTGGAGCTCCAGACAAAAGGAATATAAAGCCAGCTGGAGTGTGGTCAACTGGTGCTGTGCACAGCCAGTTTGGGTTTAGCAGGATTTAGTGAGCTCAAGCTGTGCATCATACAAAGGCAGCTGAACTATTGTGGACCTGACCCTGGGAGCAGCCTGGCAGTGCTGCTTGTGCCCAAGATCACACTTTTCCTGCATCTGAGTTCTCTGTACTTGAAGCCAGGTGGGCAATCTCTGTATCTAAAAAATAATTGCTTCACAACCCAAATAAAGCACTGATGGACAAGGAGAGTTGGATGTCTGCAACTATTTGGAACAAGTGCTTCTTTCTCTTTTGACAACCATAGGTGCAATATTTTTACTGTGTCAGGAATCCCCAGCCTCATTCTGCATGGAGCTGGAATAAAATTAGTTGGAGTTGTTAGACAGTTCCATTTATAAAGCTGTTGTTTGTTCCATTAGAGACCTCTTTTCGTGTTGCACTCTTGAAAGTTGTCTCCATATGGGAGAATATCACACAAACTTCAATTACTGCTCAGTCAGCATTCAGTGATCATGCTCCACAACCTTCCCCAGTGTATTGCCATATAAAAATGAAGCTCAAAATTGCTGAGACTCTTTATTTTAAATACCTGTGTTCTTTACATCCCTGAATGTTGGGTAGTGATGCTACACAAGTTACCCAGCTGAATACACATTTCATTCCAGGTTCCTCTTAGAGAAGTTTAATCAGTTCTTTTATGATTGTTCTACATATCCCTTACGTTTATGCTTCCAGAATAAACTTTTTCCTTTTCTTTCAAAGCCATCAATGCCAGCTAAAAGAGCCCAGCCAGCAGCCTCTGCCAGCCCCCAATGAGGGATCACTGGAAGAGGGGGAAGAATTGCCTGCACAGAGATATGAAAGAGACTTGGTACAAAAACTGAAAGTTCTTAGACACGAGCTCTCTCTTCAGCAACCTCAAGCTGGTCACTGTCGGATTGAAGTATCCAGAGAGGAAATATTTGAGGTAATTGGTTGATTTTTTTTTTTTTAATAGTAGGAGCAGCTTTTGTCACTCAAGAATGAGGTAAAACTGATTGTTGGTTATAGTAAGTTTGCTCATGAGAGAGGGAGTGAGTGCCAGTCCCCACGTGGTACAGAGTTGTCACTGGAATTGGCTTCATTTTGGCACTCAAACAAAATCACATCTTCTGGAGTTGAGTAACAACCTATGTATTACAGAAAGGCAGAAATCTTAATTACAGTATTACAGAACTCTGAATAGACTTAATTATAGGAAGGAAATAAAATATCTAATTGTCCCTTTACTCCTCCAGGAATCCTATCGTCAGATAATGAAGATGAGGCCAAAGGACTTGAAAAAGAGGCTTATGGTGAAATTCCGAGGAGAGGAAGGCCTGGACTATGGAGGAGTAGCAAGGTGAGATTTGGGGGCTTGTAACACTTCTTAACTGTAAAAGTGTCCTTTAAGTTCCCCGTGGCTGATACCATTCCCTTTCAAGTTACCTGGTAATGCTAAATGTAAATTATTTGTGGGATATTTTATAGGCAGGGGTTGTAGCTTCAGTCTTTGTATCATGGTAGATCGGAAAGTGCAAGCCTGTGATTTAACAGCTGTCCTAAAAGTCATGAAACTGGAAAGTGTGATCAGCTGATTGTGAGGTCTCTCATGAAGTGTACAGACTCTGAAGTCAGATCCAGGTCACAGTAATGGTTTTGTTAAATACACCTTTCTGATTTCCAGGGAATGCAAAAGGAAAGGGCTTCCTTTTTTTGATATCTCAGCCACATTCAGGAGAGCCCTCTGATCTGGTGGAGCAGCAGTGGAGATGAACTAATCCTAAACAAAGGCTAAAATTCTAGCGAGGACTTGCCTCCCTCTTAAAAATAACAATAATTCACTGTGGGTCGCCTCAGATCTGAGGCTCTGGAGCTGATTGTAGCATCACTAAAACACTCACCTTTGTGGTGGCTCAGATGCTTTGTGTAAATTCACTGAGAAATTTCTCAAATCCACAAAGGCTGCGTTGCCCACTTAGGTGTCTTTCAGTAATCAATCCCTGGACAAAGGAAGGGAGCTGGAACATTCTGAGCTGCCTTACCCGAGGCAACTTTGGGTGTCAGCACTGTTGACACCCTGTTGCCCTGATGTCTTTCGTAATTGCCCATTAGTTGCAACTGACTCTTTCAGATCAGTACAGCTCCACTTCTAAGCATTAAAATTGATATTTCTCTCAGCATATTTTGGACCTGGGATGAGTGTCCAAATTTAACAACAAAGGGGTGTTTGTCAGGGTGAGTTGGGAGGTCAGAAATAGCTTTAGTTCCACTCTGGTCCTTGTGTGTTACTGAGAGAATTTACCCAACCGCTCCTCTTTAATGTGTTTGGTCTCTGTCCCTTCTGGCCCCTGCTGAAAGCAGAGATTCTCTGACCACCAAGCTGGAGGAAAAACAGCTTTTCTAAAGATCATCAGTGATTGAACTGGTTCTAAACAACAGATTTTTTGGAATATTTCTTTATCCTGTACAGGTTGCAGAGGAGCAGATCTTGTAGGCTGCAAATAGCTGAACTCTGTACCAAGTCAGGATTTTTTTGGCAGCTGTGTTGTTCAGACTCAATTAGTTGATGGCATTGTCTGACAGCTTGCTGTAGCTTCTCTAATTGATGCTAATCCCTTCAGTGCTTCTAAACTAAACCAAGTCTGCCTGTGAGTGAAGCAGTTCACTATGGGGTTTTAATCGTACCTTTTTGGTCTGTGAATGGAGGGCAGCACAAAATGATCTGATTTTGAAATAAGCATTTCACAACTGATAATTCACGATTAATTGTGTTACCTGAAACTCAAGTGGAAGTTGCACCCTTCTAAATTTTTATTTTTCTTTTTTGGGCAGAGAGTGGTTGTATTTACTGTGCCATGAAATGTTGAATCCCTATTATGGACTCTTTCAGTACTCCACAGATAATATTTACATGCTGCAAATCAATCCAGACTCTTCTATCAATCCTGTAAGTATTAATTTCTGAGTGACATTCCTACTCTTAACAGATGTCTCCTGCAGGTTTTTATAACTGTTCTTCCTTGAGAAGAGTCTAAACTGGAGAGTAAAACAGAGTAAGAAGGTGTTAGTGGTTTATATTGATACGGTATGGAGCAGAGGGGGCTTGTTCAGAGATTAAAAACATGACAGAGGAGGTGTCCTTTGGTTAAGTACCTGATTTCTTTGAGACTCCTCAGGACTGATTGGGATGCACAGTGGTTCTGAGAAGACAAGACACAGATAAAATTCAGCTTCCCTGTGAGCAGCTGGACATGCACACAGCATTGCATTCCCAGCAGTGCCCACCCTGTGACTTTTAGGGATGTATCCCTTGCTTGCCCTTTCTCACTACACTCCTGTGCTTGCTTTATTTCTTACTGAAGGATTTGTATTGATGCAGGCCCTAAAAGGAGCAGCAGTTCTGTATTAGTACAGGGAATTCTTCCTGACATGACATTTCCTGACATTTGCACTGGAAGATGAGGGAGATTGGAAGAATGTCAACCATAGGACTTACACCTCAGTTTTCAAAAGTCAGTTTAAAAGGGACATGAAAGGAATGAAGGGAACAAGGACATGGCCTGCTTCCTCAAGAGCAAATTTTAGTGGTTAAACAAAGAATAAACTAATTTGTTCGGAATTGTCACACCTTCCTGGATTCTGGGGGTTTCCCAGGGATTTTCTTTTTCCAAGTTTTGCCCTTTGAGAGGTCTAGAGGACTTGAATCCAGTTTATTAATCAGGTAGTGCACAGAGACTTGTTTGAGGTATTTAATCATTAAAATGCCTTGGTTTTGGTTATATTATGAGGGCAAACATTGGCTCCTCTTGCCCAGAATGTTGCAGCATGTACTGAACGTACCACCCAGGGCACAGGTGGAGCCACAAGATGTCAGTGTCTTCCCAGCTCCTGATTCTCTCTCCTCCCTCCAATCTCTCCTGTCTCCCTGCAGGACCATTTGTCTTACTTCCATTTTGTTGGTCGGATAATGGGTTTGGCTGTGTTCCATGGACACTACATCAATGGGGGCTTCACGGTGCCCTTCTACAAACAGCTGCTGGGGAAGCCCATCCAGCTCTCCGATCTGGAATCGGTTGACCCAGAGTTACACAAAAGCTTAGTCTGGATCTTGTAAGTACTTCATTTCTCAGTAGTCTCACTGTGAAGAGAATGGAGTAGAGTTTTTGATAGTGAGATAACATTTTAGAGAAAGCATTTGCAAAAAACTCTCATGGTGGAGATCTGTACAAAATCATTAAATTACTGTTTCTGTGTCAGAAAGCTCAAGGTACTTGAGGAAAAGTTCTCGTTGCAGATTCTGTGTTCACTCTCCTTGCAGTCAAGTAGATACTAAATCATTAAACTTTTCATGGGTGTGGTAGAATATCACAGTAGCAAAATCCAAACTCAGGACAGAGCTCTGAGGGGAAGTACAGCTGCCTCCAAAAGAAAACCAACTTCAATTAAAATTAAAATAAATGGAAGTGATTTGGGTTTCTGTATGCTTACAGCTCGGGACAAAATCCAACATCCATTGTAGCTTTGGGACTCTTCAGCACTGCTTTTCATTCTCACAGTTTCTTTTCCTAAATGCAGTTTGGATTTTGTGTTTGAAGTTGCTGATGATGTTGAGTTCACTGCATGTGATCTCTTCCATGCTTCACACCAATACATGACAGCAGATCAGGTTCTTGCTGGGTATACATACATATGTCTGCATGTGTTTCTGCAGATCTGGTTTTATTCATTATCCTGAGTTCTGCCAGAGTTAGATGGATGTCCCATATCTGATCAGGCTCTTCAACATGCACTGAACTATACAGAAATTGGTGATTGTGGCAATATTCCTTTAGTGTGTGAAATGCAGATGGGTAGTTGGTAGGTTTAGCTTCAAGGCTACCTAAGTGTTCAAATAACTGTCAGCAGCAGAGAGTTAGCAAAATATCAAAAATACTGAGTTTACCCTCTGACTGTCCCTTGCCAGAGAGAATGACATCACCCCAGTGCTGGACCATACCTTCTGTGTGGAACACAACGCTTTCGGGAGGATTTTACAGCATGAACTCAAACCAAATGGCAGGAATATTCCAGTGACAGAAGAGAACAAGAAAGAATATGTCAGGTATTGCAGAACAGAAAAATACCCTGCAAATGTAGTGGAAAGGAGGTAGGAAACAGATGAATTTTTGTATATAGTGAGACTAATGAAGCAAATCTTTTGGGTGGAAGTACCTGAGTCACAAATGACAGACATGTTTTCACACAATGCCCTTTTGTAATACCTGGGAAGATGAAGCTGTGAACTGTACTTTGGTTTTATGTTGATGGTGCAATAATTAATTGTTGATGGTGCAAGGAACTGATAAGCACTTCTTTCATAATACAAAATGTGTGTATGAAAGCGAGTTCCTCTGTAAAATGAGCATTTCCCAGCTCTGCTATAAACATCCCATTCCCATCCAGCTCATCAGCCCTGACCTGATGTTTTCTTTCCCCCACCACAGGTTGTATGTGAACTGGCGATTTATGAGAGGGATAGAGGCACAATTCCTGGCTCTGCAGAAAGGTTTTAATGAACTTATTCCTCAACATCTCCTTAAGCCTTTTGACCAGAAGGAACTTGAGGTATGTTTTCTCCACATGGAGTATGGTAATTTGTTTGATCCACAATCAAGCACTGATTAAAAAAAGCCAGACCAACCAATCAAAAAAAAACCCCACAAAACTTTTTCCAATTTACATACCAGAAAGCAGAGTATTTGTTTAACCAAACCCTTTTTGATTTATTCTAGACATTCTTTGGGGTAATGTTATTGAGAGGGCTACTTAAACAGGGAAAGACAAATACACCATGGTGTCTATCCAAGGATTAATGCTCCTGGCAAGGAGGGAGCACTGCGAGTTTGAGGAATTGCTGGCAAGACCTGACGTGTTACCTGTCCCAGAACTTGCTTTGCCCAGTTACTTTTCATGCATGGCTGTTTCTATATGCACACAGGGCATGGTTTACAGGGACTAAAATAGAAGGGTAGAGCATATACAAAAGAAATTAATTTGTCATATTAGTAAATCTTGAGGTGCAGAAGGCTCTTAAAATGATACCTGTTATAGAAAGTTTTTCTTTGGTTTTGGTTTTGCTTTAAAAAAAAAATAAGGCAACCTTTGGTATATCAAGCATTTGTGGTATTTGAGCTTTGTGCTAGTCAGCCATTTTGATTAATCCCACAAAGTTATTGCATTCCATTTGCTTAAAAGGGTGAGTTAGAAATCCATTAAATATTTCAATACTGTCCACGTCAGAACAGTCACAACTGTCCTAATAATGTGAACAAATATATGTGGATGCTGTCTTGGTGGCACAACAAGGCAGCTGCTAAATGGCAGCTCTCAGAAATGTGATCCTCAGTATGGAATATTGTGGGAAATTTAGGACATGACACACATTTTGTTTTGAGGGATTAAGTTTTCTCTGTGCCATTTATTTATTGTTGCCAGGGGAAGTGGTTAGATTTCCTTTTCTAGTATTTTGCAACGTGGTGTCATCTGGAAAAGAGATGGAAGTGATGTGTTTGGTCTGTATCAGAGCCTCTCACAAACAGCATCAGAAAACAGATGAAAAGTTTCTGTAGGTTTTGTGGAACAACAAAGCAACTCCAGTGTTCCCATAAACCAAGCAGGATCCTATTGTAGCCGACATTGGCTCCTCTAGGACAATCCTGCATCAGTCCAATGAAGCTGTGTCACTCAGCAGGTGACTTGTCATCTTCCAAATTTGTGCTGTACCCTCATAGGGGCTGTACCTTTCGGGTAGCATAGGTTTAATAAGGCAGGTCTTGAATGGGCTCTGACTCTGGTTGCTTGTGAAAGTTCCAGTGCTGGTAATTCATAGCAGTTAAACTGAAAGATTCACTGCCTGTCCTCTACTGGTTTGGAGTGTTACCTTGCCCCAAAAAGGTGCTTGAAGTCCCTAAACAATTCCACACTTCGTGACGTGGTTGGATGTGTGTTTTTCTAACTGCAAGCCCGAAATGACTCTGAATGTTAAAGCACCTCCTAATCTTTCCCCAGCTAATCATAGGAGGGCTGGATAAGATAGACCTGAACGACTGGAAGTCCAACACACGTCTTAAGCACTGCATGGCAGACAGCAACATCGTGAAGTGGTTCTGGCAGGCAGTGGAAACCTTTGATGAGGAGAGAAGGGCAAGGCTGCTGCAGTTCGTGACGGGGTCGACGCGTGTCCCACTTCAAGGTTTCAAGGCTTTACAAGGTGACTGATGTGGAGGCCGAGTTAATCTGTGGTGGGAGGAAGATAAAGGTGGTGTGGTATTTAGGGGCCCCTTGTGAAATATCAGTGTGTGGCTGGATAACTCAAGCACTTGCAAACTTTACATCCTGAGAGCAGTGTTAGGTTTGTCAGCAGCTCTGCTGCCTCGGGACAGTTTGGCTGTTGCTGATAATGAGGGAAGCTGGTAAATGTGTTACCATGCAGTGCCTTGGCTGTGTTAGTGTTGGCTCCTCAGTCTCCTAGAGCTCTGCGGACTGATGTTAAAATCAATGCATGCAAACATATACACGAATACAGAGCTGACTAAAGAACTTTTTCACATGAGAATTGTATTCCCTTCTTAGTTTGGCAACAAACCGTTAGACTTTAAAGCAAGTTCCTGAAAATTTCAGGTTTCGTCATCAAAAAGGTGTCGGTGTCCTTGGCTGTTGTGATCACCTGATCACAATCCATTTGTTGGCTGACAGTAAAGTGATGTTCAAAATTAAAACACATAGTTCTGGTTTACAGGGAAAACCTTCTTACATTGTAGTCATTTTTGAAGGTGCAACTTTGTTAATACCAAATTTAGCAGCTTTCCAAAATACCAGCCTGCAAATTGATTCTCACAAACAGCCCTATTGCTTCTGCCATCCCTTCATCAGCTGCAAATCTCTCTGCAGATTTAGCCTGGGACATACTTAGGTTTGCAGCTGGAACTGTAATTGCCTCTCTTGCCTTTTTATAAGCAGCAAAATTTGTGCGTGTGAATGATGTTTTGTTGAAGTGCATTAACTAGAATGTCTGTCTAAGGTTCTACAGGCGCTGCAGGACCCAGACTGTTTACCATCCATTTAATAGATGCAAACACAGACAACCTTCCAAAAGCCCACACTTGGTAAGATGAAAACACTCTGCACATTAGTGCTTGCTCTCCCTTTGTCTTGATTTAAAGGAGCCATCTCTTTGTCCTGGATGTGGATTAGCTATGGGTTATACATGGATAACTCCAGGTGTGCTCTGTTAGCTTGGAAATACCTGTACTCTGCACCCAGCAAAATAATTTTCTTTTCTTAAAGCTTGATTTGTCTTCTTTACTCTCTGTGGTTTTCATTTATCCTAGAGCTGATAATTCCAGATAGTGAGGCACTTCTTTATTTCTTTATTAAAAGCTGTCAGACGTCGGAAGCTCATGCTGTTGGTGCAGTACAGGCACAGCCTGAGCCCTTGCACGGAAATCTCACTCCATCAGAGGCAGGAAATGGTTTCAGCAGCAGCACAGACTGTCTGCAGACAGGGCACGGAGCAGGCCTGCCTCATGTCTTGCTTTATTTGCAAGTCTTTTGCATCTGCCTCCTCCTCCTCCCAAAAGCCACCTTATTAAGCTCTGCATTCCTGCTTCAGAAATAGTTGTTTTTCATCTTGTCTCCTTTGGCCACTGACACAGCTGAGGCTTTCTTTGAGTTTTCACAAATTCTCTCTGTATGTAGCTGCTGTAGCACTTTCTTTTCCCCCAATAAATATTTCAGATTCACCAGTGTGTCGTTATTTCCCCTCCAGCTTTAACCGGATCGACATTCCGCCTTACGAGTCGTACGAGAAGCTTTATGAGAAGCTGTTGACAGCTGTGGAAGAGACATGTGGGTTTGCTGTGGAGTGAAGAAGCAACCAAAGGAAACAGATGCTAGCTCATGGACCACCAAATCAAAAGCTAGAAGAAGCTTGCTGTGAACTTCCTGCTAAGCTGTCTGAAGCATCAGAACTCTGACAACTTAGAGATGGGGCTGTTTCTCTTCCGCCGCCGGTGGATGAGGGTGGGGGGGTCGGGGCTTTTGTTGGTGGTTCCCAACTCTATTTTCTCCCCTTTGTTACAATAACCCCTTCCCTCTTCTTCCATCCCCCCCTAAAACGAAACGCAGCCAAGTTCAGCATTTGGCTTTGGTTGCACGGGATATTCTGCTAGATTTGTAACACATATTGTGATAGGGTCAGTGACCTATGGGGTTTTTTAATAGGAGAATCAAAGTGTAATTAGGAATGAGCTTAATTTGCTGAGGACTTGCAACTGGTAGGTGCACCTGGTTAGTTTGTCTTAAATCAACCTCGAGCCTTTGTAGAGTCCGGTGGGTGCAGAGTGTCTGACTGGCACCAGAATTTGCATTGCACATTTTAAACACCTGTTTAAAAAGTCAACTTCTAGCAGAAAATACCTCCATATGAACACTTAACTGAAAGGTAAAGAAATCCAAGTTCTGCCTTAGCAGGAAGCTCCCAGTGGAAGCTGTGGCTCACGCTGGGAAAAGTGAAAGAATCTGGGACAGCTTAAGTGGTGTTGTATGGTTTCTTTTTGGTTGTCCTGGCTGAAATCTAATTGTTTTGCACATGAAAACAATTATTCCCTCCTGCAGAATTACCTTCCATAGTTTGTTCAGATGTAAGTACCTTGCAGAGAAGCTTTGTGAGGAGGAGGCAGAGGATGAAGATCTGTTCGGTCCCAAAGCTGTGATTTCTGTGCCACTGTTTTACCCATGATGCGTTTGCATGACTTTAGATTCTAAGACTCACATGGAAATCACTAAAAGCCAAGTTAACAGAGCAAACTTCTGCTTCAAATTTTTGGGCCTTGGGAAAGGTTTATTTGGAGGATGAGGTAAAAGGGGAACTCTGTAGTGAGTACATTTTAAATGTTATGGAAAGCTATTGGAAGAATTTATGACTTCAGTTCTGTAGGGATGAAAATTTCTCCAGAGAGCCATATAAGGCTATTTTTTCAAATATCTGAAACTAATATTAAAAGGTTTGTTCTCTAACACAGGGGAAACAAGAGCAAATCAAATACCTGAATCACTAACATTTTTTCCACTTTGCACACCAAGATGAGACAGTATTTTAACAAATAACACGACTTCAGAGAGACCCAGTTATCTATCAAACATGTCTAAACCCAAGTCAAGCAGACTTGCTTGTATAGGATTTTTTTTTCTTTGGCAAGCCTGATATTTAGAGAGGTTCATTACTGAAACATTTAACAGATGTTATGTTTATGGAATAGTGCATTGAAATTCAGCTGTGGGTATGAGATCGTTCTTAGGAGACGTCTACTGGAATACTTCTATTTTGTCTTTTTTTAATTGAATTTGATAATAGCTTTAAACTGTGATAGGACAGAAAGTAGACACTTGTCAAAACCATGGCATCTTTCTCTGTTTTGCTTGTTTGTGGTTTTCTTTTTGCCATTGACCATAATTCTTGTGATTTGCTGTCCAGGAGTGAGGGTTGCATCGGAGGTGTAAAGTTGTACCATATTGTGAGATTTGCACGGGGTGGCAGAAGATGCTCATCCTGCAAGACTGTACAGGAGAGGCCTGTTCAGACCCATGTTGTGTAGGGATCTTTTGGCACTTGGGGACCGGTTTCTGCAGCTCTGGTGGTTGGGATGTAAATGAAACTCTTGCAGAGAAGAGAGGAAATACAGCTGTGGCAGAGAGCACCCATATGGTCTCGGGCTGAGCAGCAGAGTCCCCACAGCCCTGGCTTTTCCAAATGGCTTCGAAGTCAAACCTGTTCATAGAGTGTATTTAATTCGTTCAGTACGTTTGAATGTGCAATAAACCAGTCAGATAGGAAAAATGCAAAATGGATTACTGCCCAAAAGCTTTGCATGCAGTCTCATGTGGACTTTTCACTAAAAGAGTTTAAAAATAAACTCCCAAACCCAGATACTAAAGCCCAGCTCTAACAAAAATCCTATCACACAAGCTCTACCTGCAGCACAGCTGGCTCAGTGCAAACCAAGCGAGGTGAAGGGAAAGGCCCTTGATTTGGAGATCTGTAGGTCAAGTAGCTTTATGTCAGCAACGCAGTTGACATACGATAGTTCCTAATGTCTTTGCTAGGTCAGTGTTTTGTTCAATGCACAAAATAAGAATAGGCAAGGATTGTTGTTTTGAAAAGTCCGTCTGTTTTTTGCTGTATTTAAAAGCCCTTGTCAAGGTACCTCCTCCGTGCTGACGGTAACGAGAATAGGGCACTGTTCCTTTTGATTATTTCAGTTCTCTTTCCAACGGCTTCACCACCTTTCCCATCGTGTTGTCTTTGCAATTTCGTGCCACTTCAGCGACGACAAAGACATTTTCTGTCTTGTTCTGTACATGCATTTGAGGCAGGCCTTAAAGCTGGTTGGGTGGATGGAGGAGCAGCAAGAAGCGAGGCAGAATGGGGTTGGAGCCACGGCTTGTTCTTCCTGTGGCCAGTTCCAAGGCCAGGGAAGGACGGAATGCAAATGGAAGTTTGCATGGCTGGAGCCAGTGGCTCCCAGAGGTCTGGGATAACCTCAGCTGTCTGAATTGGTGTGTCCATTCCCACTCGGTCTGCCAGCACTTGAACTGGTTGTTACTTCTCAAACTTGCCCAAAGAATCACATCGAGTCCGGTGTCCATTTTGTCATTCCACATCCCACCTTGTGCACGGCTACTCTTGGACCTGACCCGAAGGGAATACAAGGTACGGTGTGTCTGTTGTTCCTGTCCTCATGGCAAACCCAGCAGCTGGTCCGTGGGCACTGCCCTGCCGTGCCCTGCTCCTGCTCCTCAGCCTTTACTCTACGCTCAGGGATGTAGGAAAACCACCACTCTGCTCGTGTTTCCAGCCGGGAAGAAGCGAGACTGTTGGATGGGTGTGAGTGTTCACTTGGGCATTACGTCAGAGGAGACCCTGCTCCACAAAGGCTGCTCTAAGCTCCAGGCTCAGCAGTTCGTCCTCCCTTCCACTCGAGGTGGTTCTAAAACCCAGCAGATTCTGTACATTACTGATCCAGCCCCGGGCCCTCTGGAGCCAGTGCCCAGGGTCAGGGCCGTGTGGCACAGCAAGTTCCCAGAAACGCAGTATGGATCTGGTTTTAATTTTTTTTTTTTCTTGTTTTGTTTTGTTCCTCAACCACTTTATAATGTATTTTTTTAATTTATTATTATTTTGTAATGTCATGTTTTAAGTATTGCTGCTATCCTTGTTATTCTTCCCACTGTTTTTATTGCAGATTTATTTTGTGAAAGTTGTACACTAATGTTTCATTTTATGTCTAAATCAAAGTATTTAAAGAAATACTAGTTCTATTTAATGTGGTTATGGAACCAGCTGGAATAAACAGTGATTGTATAGTAGGCTGGACCCAGGAGGTCATGTTCATTTTTGTTACATATGCAATAAACTCACAACTTTAAACTCTTGGTATCCACCAGGTTTTTTTGTTAAAACAGTTACGGGAATCAGAGGAAAAGAGTGGATAAAGCATGGAACTGCAACTGGTTTAACTGGTCTATATGGACTGCCCAGATGAAAGTCCTCTATCATTCTTAGCTGATTATTTACCAGCCTCAATCTTTTTCCCTTCTTACCTTATTATTCGTCGTGTTACTTTTCCAAATCCTCCTTTTCCAGAGAGAAATTACAAACTCCCCTTTAGCGAGAGCTGCAGAAAAGAGCCACAAATGCTGATGGATCTCTGCCCTACTGGGTGGGTGGGTTTTGTCATTCCTCGTGTATCCCGAGTGGAGGAGGAGGTGTCTGTTTGTCCCCCTTCCAGGGGTCCCGACCCCCCCATGGCAGGGACCCGCACCAAGCCCTAGTGTCCCCTCCATGGGCTCGGGGTGGCCCCCCATGGGGTTCAGGGTGTCCCCCCATGGGTTTTAGGGTGTCCCTGGAGGGTTCCGGGTGTCCCCCCGGGGGTTTCAGGGTGTCCCTGTGAGTTTCGGGGTGTCCCCCATGGGTTTTATGGTGGCGCCCGCGAGTTTCAGGGCGTCCCCCTGGCCGTACGTGCAGCGCTGGCCCCGCCCCTTTCTCCTCCTGCCACGCCCCTTTCCCCTCCGGCCCCGCCCCTCCCCACGGGAACACCTCCCGCCCGGCAGGGGGCGTGGCGCTCCGCCGTCGGGCCGCCCCCCGCTCTCTATGGTAGGTTGGCCGCGCCGGGCCCGCCCGCCCGCGGCTCCCCGCGCGGCGCTCTGTCCGTGTGTCTCTATGGTGCGGGGCGGCGCGGTCACGTGCGGCGGGCCGGGCGGAAGCGGCGGGCGCGGCGGTTCAATGAAGCGGGGCCGGTGAGTGCCGGGGGGCTCCGCCGTGCCGGGGCTGCCGGGGGGCTCCTCCAGCCCTGCCGCGCACGGCACTGCCGCGGGCCCGCCCGCGGGGGGCGCTGGGCGACAGAGGGGGCGCCCCGGGGTGTCTGTGGGCCTCGCCGGACCCCCGGCCGGGGCCTGCCCGCCGAGTGTCCCTCACACCCCTCAGGGCCCGCCGGCCGTTCTGGCCGTTCCCCCCGCGCGTCCCTTCAGGGCCGGGGCCCCCGTGTGCCTCAGCCCCCCTTCCCACGTCCCTGTAGGCCCCCCCTGAGTCCCCCCCAGCACTGAGGGACGCTCCGTCCCCCCTCAGGGACCGGGGCCTTCCCCTCCCAGCCCCTTCCCCTCAGGGTCCCATCGCCGCCCCTGTGCCCCCACAGCACCGAGGGACACCCGGGGACAGGCGCTGCTCTCCGGGCACCCCGGCCCGGCTGGCTGTGCTCGGGATAAGCCGCAGCAAGGTAAAAGGTTGTGGTTCTCTCCAGACTGCCCCTCTCGCTGTGGGAGCACTCGGAGCCTTTGGGACGTCTCGGCGTTTCAGGTATCTGCTGTGGGAGCTGCTGCAGGAAAGAAACCCCCAGCACAGCTGTGCCCGGAGCCGAGGGATCTGTGTAAGAGATACTGCTCTTCCTCTTTCCCTCTCCATTGATCTGAGTGCCGGCTCGGCGGAGGCAGCAAAGCCTGGAAGTTTTAGTGTACACTTTGCCTTTGCATAATGGACGTGTCCAGTGAGTTTCTGTGCCTCTGGAGCTCACCCTGTCCCCCCAGGGGCTGAAGGGCTATGGTGAGCTCCAGTGTGTGTGTGAAGAGAGGAGGGTGAACCCCCGGGCAGTGCCCTGGGGTGGGCAGAAAGGAGGTTGGCTTAAAGGGTTGCCATCCTCCCGTGTATCCCGTGGCTCTGCAGCTGTGCTGGCTGGAGCCCCGGGTGGATAAGGGCTGCTTGCACCTGTAAGTCCAGCCCGGGAGGTTTTTATTTTCATTTAACCTGTGCTTTATGACCTGGAGTGTTGTTTTTGGGAGTCCTCCAATGCCTTAACTTAAGAGTCTTACTGAAAGATGCTTAGGATGGTAGTTTTCAAACAAATAAATTTAGTTGGTGATGTTTCTGTTCGGTTTCTGTACAGCTCGTTAAGAAAGGATCATTTTCCTAGGTAGTGTTATGATTTGGTCACTGTTCAGAGACTCTTGCTGCTTTATAAGAAAAAGAGATGTTGCTGCTCTGTACTTTTATTTTCATTTTTGAGGTGTGATACTGAGGGACTTGAGCTCGTTGTCCATGTGCTTTTCACAGCTTTCCTTCTCACATTTCTTTCCCGTGTCTCTGCCTGCCCTATGGAACAGCAGTTTTGCTTTGGACAGCAGTTTGAAGGCAATCATTCATTGTCTTGGTGTCTGAGAAGCAGCCCTGGTTCTCAGACCTCGGAGCAGATCCCTGTCTCTCTTCTGTCTATGTAGTGGTTGGTTCTTTCTTAGGATTTCTGCTCCCTCACCTGATGCACTTTGGAGCTGTTACAGGTTTCCAGCTGTAGCAGTGGAGGAGAAGGCAGGTGTCCCCCATCAGGCATTTAGACTGGCCTCTGCATTCTGAGTTAAATTGGCCTCTCCTGCTTCCAGAGAGCATGACCTGTGGGTTTTTACTCCAGCAACCTTTTTGGAAGGCAAGGGGGAATGTGTGAGACCCGTCATTCTGCAGACTCAGATCTCCAGCAATTTTTGGTACGTCCCTGAAGAGGTACAAAGCCATAGGAATGTGCAGCTCAGACCATGTGCTGGAACCCGTTTCCTTTAGGACTCATAGGATTGTGGGGATGGCTTTTAATCCCAGAACTGTGGGATTTACAGCTTTAATATGAGCTTTTCATTTCTAGGAGGAATGCTGTGCAAAAATTCCCCTGCCTTACATCAGGCCTTCTGCAATTGTAAACATGTTAATAGATTTCATGTGCTGGGTGTCTGCTGGTGTGACTCGATGTTAATAAACAATCATCTTGACAGGAGTTTGTGCCTGGAATACCAAGACTTGGGAAAGGACTCAGACGCATTTCCTGAAGACATATAGACATTCAGCCTGCTTGGTAGGGCTGTGTTTTGGTAACAGTCCTTCTTCCATCTCTTTTTCTTCCCTCCTAGGATGTTTTCCTGTTGGCCTGGCTGCAGCTGGGCAGTCAGGGCACAATCAGCAGTTCCTGAAAGAGCAATTGGGGCAGGTGTTACTGGTTATAAGGTACATTCTGGTTTCCAGCAGGGTGCTGGCAGCCTGTTCCAGGGCTGGAGTTTCAGGAGCTGCCTCGGAAGTCCAGATTCCTGGGTAGAGCAATGCTTTGTCTGCCTGAGAATGCAGTGGGCGTTCCTGCTGCCGGCGAGCTGCGATCCCTGGCAGCGTGGCTTGTGCTTTGAAATTGGACACAAATCACTAAAAAGTCCTGTGGCAAAAATAGGTGGAGCGAGCACGCAATCCCAGCGACTCCTGGTGCAGCTGGAGAGAGACAGGAAGCACATCCCAGGGGCCAGGAGCTGATTAACAACAGGGAGTAGCACAAACTCAAGTGTGAGAGACGCAGAGCCCTCTGGGTGTTGTTTCATGCCTGCTGGAAGAAGGTCCCATTCATTAATTTGGAATGGGTATCTTATTTTTATTTATATCTTTTTATTGTGAGTGGTTTACTGTGTCACGGCGCTGGGTGTTGGGGCTTGCCACTGGCTGCATTCTTTTTGGGACAGTCAGAACTGCACTGCTAATTCCTCTCCTTGGAAGTTTGGGTTGTTGGGTTTTTTTAACAGGATTTGGTCTGGAGATATTTTAAGACTCCATTTAAGTTATTGAATTCAGACATCATTGTAACTACTTAAAGGCAAGGCAGTCATAGTCTCAGAAGTGCACTGAAGTAATGGCATGTTTTATTGCTGTTGGTGGATGGGTGTGCTTTTGAAGCTGCTCCGGGTAACTGGGGTTACTCTCAGTAGGATCTATCCCAGTGGGATTGGTGCCCTTTTAAATACAGTGAGCAAGCAGTGGAAGGCATGAAACACATCTGCCTGTGGACACCAGCTACCTCCCAGTAGCAGCACAGGAGATAAGGTTATTTGTGTACTGATTGGGAGTTCCTGTGTTTGAAATGGGGCTGAATAATGTGCTGATCAACACTGGTCTGCAGTAGTTTTGCTTTTAAGCAGGTTACTGGAAAGGGGAAATATGGGAAATTGGGGAGGAGCAGGCAGAGAAAACAGGAAAAAGAGCAAAAAAGCCACTTAGCAGCATCCTGGTGGCTTGAATAAGTTATCCTTGCCAAAGCACTGAGATGTGAGATAATTAAGGAGTGTTTCACTGAGCTGGGATAATCTCATTCTCAGCAGCCTTCATGTCACTTTTATAGAATTTCAAGTCTGTTTTGGAATATCTGGGGAGTGATGTTTTTCCTCTGGGTCAGTGCTTGAGAGCTTGCAATGGTTTAAAATTTGTAACAATCCTTGAGAAAGCTTAATTCCTGAGGATGGGAAATGATACTCCTTCTGAATGACACCTCTCTCCTAATTGCCAGCCCTGCTGTGGTTCCCTCCCTGTGTTCATGAGGGGAACTGTCAGTGCCTGATTAAGTGGAAAAAGCATTGGGCTTTGGGGAAGGATTTCAGTGCAGGTTGCCTGCTATTCTGAGTCGTAGTGCCACTTCAGTGTTCCTGACCCAGGTCAGGGGGAATTTAAATTAACCTTGGCTTCCCCTGCTTGGCTTTGGGGAGCCCCACTCGTGTGCTGGTGCTGATGGTGCCTGGCTGCTCCCAGAGTGAGTTTTGGAGGCTGTGGTTGTCACTCCTGAGGAGAAGCCGAGTTGTTGAGCTGAAATAAAACTGGGAGTGTGTGTGGGTGTCAGGGTGACCTGAAATGTTTCCAGTTCACTTCTGTGGTGTTGCTCACCCTCAGACTGCTCCCCCTGTAAGGAGGCCAAGCTACTGTTTGCATTATTCAGAGGAACATTTGGATGGGATCTGTCGAGGCATCACGTGATATTTCACTGCAGTACAAGGTGATGGGAATTTGCACTGGCTGGAATCTTTGCATGGGGAATATAAGGATGGAAAACGGCCTCTAGTAATGTGTTTTGTCTAAAGCACTCCTCGCACGAGTCCCCTGTGCTGCTTTATCCAGACTGACATGTTCTTCCCGAGCTGTGGGCACTGCTCCTGCTGCTCCTTGGAGGAAGGAAGGCAGAGATTGGCTTGTTGCAGTCTTTGCAAAACCGGAGTTAGTAATTAGATTTACACCTCTACTTCCAAATCCCACCCCAAAGACATGATGTGTTTTTATATTTGATGGAGGGAGGAGGGAAACCTCTCTCTGATGCTTCTTGCACATCATTTTTCCTTGAAGGCCAGTGGTGGAAGGAGCAGTGGCCCAGGTACCCCTGGCAAGTACAAGCTGCTGTGGCCAAATGCATTGGGCTGGCAGAGGGAAGGGGCAGCAGTGCTGAAAACTGAGAGCTGCCTGCAGCACAGCCACAGACTTTCCTCCTCTCCCTGCTCTGCTGTCACGGGCTGTAATGCAATTTGAGGGAGATGACAGCAGCAGCATAATGGGCAGGCAGGAAAAGCAGCTTTTTCTCCCTTTCAGGAAACCAGCAGCACAGGGCGTTTCATATCTCCCCTGCTGCTGGGATTTCCAGCTACAGATGAGCAAGACCCAGGAGCAATAACTTGGCTATTGTGAATAGTTCATGTCCTCTCTGTAGGTTGTTAAGCCAGAATCCTATTGTAGTGCAGCAGGCTTCATTGTGTATCTACTGGGAGGCACCCTTGGATCCGCCAGGACTAGCACAGACCAGCTTGCTATGGCTGGAATGCACCTCTTCCTTGAACACGGTGTCTGGAGAGTGCTCCTCAGCTGAATGGGCTTGTGTTTATTTAGCAGTTTGTGGCTGTTTTTACTGGCCCTCTGTCGCAGGTGGTTAAATAATCTGTGTGATATTGCAACACCCAGGAAGAGAATTTCTATTCTGCTGTGTGAAGGCTCAACACAGCGTTGGACACTCGAGTGTGATGACTAAGGGTGGGCACAGGATTCACTGCCTGCAAACCATGTGTCCTTGGTGAATGTTCTGACTGCAGCCTGGGTAACCTCTTGGCTGTGGCCTGTGGTGGTTTTTGTCGTCTTGTGTGTGCAAAATGTTTGTTTGCCTTGGGTTGAGATTGGTGGGTACCTTGCAGCCTCATAAACTTGTGTGACTGTGGACCTGGAGAGTTAACATGAAATTCTTCTTTCCTTGCTTTTTAGCTGATAATTCACTCATTTGTGAACTTTACTAGTCTCAGAAGAGACTCATGCTGGATGTGGAGCATCTCTAAATCCGGCCACAGTCTAATGTCACTGTTTTTAGTTCTGATACGGTGGTGCCTACCTCAAATACAACCACTTTGCTTTTCTGCTATTTTAGCACACTGCCTAAACCCCACAGTGGCACTGCCACGTGATGTGGATAAAGTCAGGCTGGACAACTGTCGTGAGCCTGGAAGGCTGCCCTGGGTTTTCACTGCTGAGAACTTGCTGGGCTGGAATTGGCCACAAGGCTACACGTGCCTGCAAACAAAACTAAACCCCGTTTTACAAAAGCTGTTGCTGGCCAGCTTAAAAGTCTTTTGACAACTGGTTATCCGTGGTGCTGGAACAGCAAGGCCATAGTTGCAGTTCTTCTGTGGCAGTCCTCCTCATGCTGCAGTTTTGGGTGCAATAGGCAGTTTATTTTGTACCCTTTCCAGCAGAAAGTGGTGCAGTGTGGCCTTGCTGCTCACGCGTTGTACCTGCCTTACAAGGTTACTATTGGTATTTTACTCTCAGTACATTAGGCTGTTAAACACTCATTTCACTGTGGAGTGAACTTGGCCTGTTGGCCCAGTGTGGCTCTAAACTGACTCTTGTACATGTTTAAACCTTTCAATTGATTGTGTAAAAGCATCTTTCAAAGGCAGCGCCTGACCCAGGACTAGGAGCACATGTAGTTTGAGTGTTAGTTGGGTATTGGCTGTGTGGTGTCAGCTTAGGCTGCAGTTTAAGATCCTCTCCCTTGCAGTTTATTTTACCTTCTTAATTCTGTTCTGCTTCCACCATGGTGACTGTGTGAGGAGAGAAGGTGTCTGACCTGAACCCTACAAAAATATTTTCTGGAGCGTTTCCTTTCAAATCTGTAAGAAATTCTAGAGGAACTGTGTGAGAGGAGGCAACAAGCTGTGGTGTGGCAATGTGACCATCTTAAGTAGCTATTGCAGTGAAACCCTTCTGAACATGAAGCCACAGCTTCTGGCCACTGACCTTTGGAGTTATGGCAAGTGCAGATGCTTAACGTGGCTCTAAAAAAGGGCACGGCTGTAATAACCAGAATATGTGACCTGTGAAGTCATTCCTTTTGGAAGTCCCTCACTCTGGGATGTTTGACACCTGGAATGGTTGGTGGCAGGCTTTTAAGTCAATACTTCTAAAAGCCCTGTGCAGATTGACAGAGACACCTTCCTTTCAGCCAAGGTGGGCTGCTGCAGTAAGTCGGGTTTTTTCCCTCCTGTGCCACCTCAAGGTCAAGTTTCAGCTTTTGTGTTGTCACAGCTTTGTCAACGAGGTGAGGTGTGCTGTGCTTGAAAGCAAAGTTTCTTGTCGTAGGTTCAGGTCACACTTAAAACAAAATAAAATACGAAAATATCCCCTTTCTTTCCACATTTGTTCCTGGTGGTTCGTTATGCTTTTTTTTTTTTTTTCCCCTGGAACAAAACTTCCCAAGTGCAGTTTAGATGGTTTCCAGAGTTGGTCTGCTGGGCAGCCTCTTAACATCCAGGATGCCATCACAGCTTATCAATCCTTGGTGATTTTCAAGTCTTCTGGCTGGTACTGTAACTAAACCTGACTGTGCTTTCCAGCCCTCTTGGCTTTGGTCTAGTGAGTCCCTTGCTGCTGCTTCTCACAGCAGTTTGCTGTTTGTGTGCAGCCTGCTCCCAGTGCAAGCAGGGCTGTGAGCAGAGCAGGCTGCTGGTTGCTCCTCTGTGTGAATGTCAGTGCCACAGCCTGTCCCAGCAGCCTTAAATCCCTTATTTCTGTTTCCTCTCCAGTGGAAAACACTGCTAAGATGGTAACCCAAAGGCTCCTGAAGAGGTGCATCCACCTTGTTCAATAACTACCTAAAAGGTTGTACTTGGATTTCTTTGTTCTGTTGAGCCTTTTAAAGTGAAATTCAGGATCCCTTGAAGAAAAGAGGAAATAAAACTACTGAGGATTCAGAGAGGAAATGCTTTGGAGAGGAATCCTTTCTCTTGGAGAGCTCTGTGAAGTACAAGTAACAGAAGCACTCTGGTGTATACCCTGGGGCATGTAGGGCATTTCTCCTGTTCTTTTCCATGTGGCTGCTGGGTTTATGGGGAAGAGAAGGCAGCTGCAATTAATGTGGAGCTGTGACAGGTATGTGCAGCACCTGGAGGTACAGGGAGTCTGGCTCTCTAAACCCACTGCTGTCTGAATCACGGTGCTGCTCAAAGGAGCCTCTGCCCTTCCCCTTAAAGGACATGTGAATTCAGGGAAAGAAAACTGGAAGTAAAACTTGCTCTGAAAACAGCAAAGCTGCCAGTCACATGATTTCACAGGTTCTTACATTCATCCCCACCCTTATACCACAAAATCAGAGTAAATCAGTTCTTTGAAATGATAGTTTTGGAGATAGGCTGTGATTTCATCAAGGTTTGTGTGTGTTGTGTGTGCTGTAGCCAAGTGCTGAGCTGCTGGTGCCTGAACTGTTGCTTGAACAAGAAATGCCAAGCTGGCACCTGTGTTTGTGATGTGGGAGGGAGGTTTTGGATTTAGGGGATTATATTGGATGATCTTGCACATGCCAGAAGTCTGAGGCAGGCAGAGTACTGCCCTTTACAGGAACTGACTGCAGGGATACCTCTTCCTCTTGCAAAGCCTTGAATTTTCACTTTGTACTTGAAATGAGTTTCTCAAGGTGGTGGCATTAACTCTCCAACCAGATTTTGTAAATTTAACTGCTTTTTTTCAGGACTTGATTTGGTAGGGGTGGCAAAAGACTGATGGAGAGCTGCCCACCTCTTGTGCAGAGAGTGGTTTGTTGCATGTATCAACACGAGGAGTCTCCTGCTGGTCAGGGAGATGGGATGAGACTGAGCCCTTTTATTTGGCAGGAGCACTGAAGGGGTCGTGGGAAGGCACTGAAGTGTCCAGCTGCTGACCTTGATGCCAGTCACCAGGGAATAGCTCAAAGGAATCCCAGACTCTCACTGAAGTTGCCCAGTTGTGGAAAATGAATGCAGCTGTTTCAAAACAGTTTTGTATTTCAGAGAGGAGCTCAAAGAGCAGAGATTTTGCTGGGAAAATGCAAATATTTCGCAGGTTTGGGAGGGAAAACTGGTGTCAGTGTGTGCGGTCAGCTGTTAGGTGAATTAGAAAAAACTGGGCAGATTGCTTTCTTCTTACACTTTGTGATTTGTGCAATAAAAATGGTGATTGGGTACTTAAAAAAAAATATTATTAAGAGATACTGTGACCTTATGGAATGATGAACATCTGTAGCAGGTTGTGCTCCTGTAAAACAGGTGATCATGCCTGTGAGCCACTGCCCACACTCTTGCTTTCTGAGGCTGGGTTTTTGGGCTGGGACCAGTGCTTTTTCCACTTTTCCTGAGCCCAGAACGCAGGAAAGCTGCTGGCAGGAGCCCTGATGCAGCCCCACGTTAACCTCTGGCTCTGTCCCTCTGGGAAGTGCAATGCTGTGGCAGTAGCTGCCTTGTGCATAGCAAACAGGACTTGTTTGTGCCCAGCAGTTCTTGTTGGGCTTGTGATCAGGGGATTTCTGGTTTTTGCTTGGGATGATGCCACTTAACATGATCAACCACTGTTAAACTCTCCCTGCTTTCGCTCAGTGACTCTTACAAGGAGCAGCCCCCAGCAAATCATGAACCCTTTGAAATGTTTCAGTGAAATGCTTGACAGTAGTAAGTCAGGCTGGTTTATTTCCCTTCTGTTGTGCTTTTGGTTTGAAATTATTTTTTTTTAAGGGCTGAATTTGTAGATTTTCATTTTGCTGGTTGTCACAAGCCATGCATTATTTAAGTAGCTTCTCTTTGTTTTAGCAGGTTGAAAAGAGCCAGAAATTCACCTTGCTCGCAGGCTACCAGCAGACACGTTTGCTGCCTGCAGGCAGAAAGTAGGAGCTGATGCTCTTCTGTCAGTGTAGGTGAGCAACAGTGGTGTTGCTGTGTGGGGGGGAGGCTAAAACACAGTGATTTGATGTTGCTGACATCTTTTTCAGGTTGCTCTTTTTTTTTAATCCTCCCCCCCCCGCCCCATTCATTTGGGATCTCAATTCCTGCCTCCCCTGCAGTGCTTTCTGTCTAGTCCTGTTGCCTAGAGCTGGAGCCAGGAAAGAGCACTTTGAGTCTAGTCCCATCTTGGGTATGTGGGAGTTCAAGATTTCAAATGCTGGAAGGGGGGGGGGAATACATTACACTGTGTGAGGAGGGGGGGGGGTCTCCCCTTGGCTGTCGCTTTAAATCCCAGCACCATCTGAAGATGCTCATCACAGCACAAATGTGAGGTGGAGGGAGCAGATTTGAGTTCTGCTCCAGTTACTGCAGCCCAGAAACTCCTTCCTATACCAGGAGATTAAATATATGCACAGCACTGACGGTGCCTATTTTTAGATTAGGCTAAAAATATGTAATGTGGTGTTTGAAAGGATTTTGACTGGGTTTTGGAAATCCTTGTGTAAGCATTCTGTGTGCTCCTGAGACCTGCTTCACCTTGTAGCAGCTGATCCGTTAAGTCACAGTAGTGGTTGGGACCAGTGGTTTTGTGGATTATATTTTTGCATGTTTGAGGAGCTTGTCCAGGAAGTACTTGTGACTTCAGCTGTCAGACTGAGCTCTAGTCAGTACAGAGAGCTGTTACACGTAAGTCCCTGATGGTCTCTGGTTTTCCTGGTAGCTATTCTGTTAACAGGTCCTTCTCCTCTCAAATTGCTGTAGCAAAAACCATAATGGGGAGGGTTTTATTGTCTGTGCAGTGAAGCAACTTGAATGTGCAGCATCAGAAGGTGGTGGGCACTGAACAGGCTCCCCAAGGCTGCCAGAGCTCCAGGAGTGTTTGGACAACTCTCTCAGGGATGGGGTGGGATTGTCCTGGGCAGGGCCAGGAGCTGGACTCTGATTCATGTGGGTCTCTTCCAGCTCAGGATATTCAGTGATTCTGAGTCATGAATATGTGGAGTAATAGGAAGAGTGGAGGTGAAACTGGGTGGAACTGTGGTGGTCTTCACTGCGCTGTCAGGATGAGATTTTTGTGTCACCTGGATACTGTATAGGGATTGAAGTCCCAAATCCAGTTTGATGTGCTGTAATGCAGGTGGGAGCCTTATAAGAAAAAAACCTAAAAAGCTTGCAAAGTGTTTATCTGGCTGCTGCCAGGGCCTTTGCTTTTAAAACAGTTCTAGTTTCCTGTCCTTGACTGTATTGCAAAAAAGCTGATGGGCATGTTAGAGCTTGCTTATAGATAGCCTTATTCTTTCCTTATAAATAGGCACTGAAATCACTGAGGTAGCATGGAATAGCTTCTTTCCATCTGTCTTCCTTGCTTTTTTATTGTTGTTTATGTAGGGCAAGACCCCAGGGTGGCTTTGATCTTGTTACTTCACATTCTTGGCGGCCTGGTGCTATAAACATGAATAAACTTCTTTTTCATGCCACTAGATGGAACTGGCCCATGCTTATAGATATTTGTTTAAACTTCAGCTCTGTATTGAGTATTGACAAAATGAATTGCTAGCTCTTGGTGCAAGTTTGGCTTTTACCCTCAAAGCAGGGCTTTATTAAGCTCCTTGGGTTTTTATTCCATCTGTTTTGAAGTAGAAAGAATTGCCAGTTCTTTCCTGACTTGGCTCCTTTTTTGTTGCTTTGACTGTGCATTACAGTTAATGCTATTTATTATATTCCTGCTTTTAAACCACCATGAGTCTCTTGGTGGTGTGTGCACGTTCTTGTCTTGTACAAGGGTATAGACAATTTTTTATCCCAAATTTAATTTCAGATTATTTCCTGTACCCTTCTTTCAATGCTGAAGGTTGAAGTGTGCAAGTTCCTCTCTAGGGCAACTGGAGTAGCCTGTAGAAAATACAACCTTAATGTGTCTTATGGCTTATCCATCATTCCTGGATGTGAACAGCTGGGGTTTAGCCAGCATTGGACAAAGCACTATTTGAGAGATTTTCTTTTGGTGTCTGTGCTGAGCATTTGCAGTGTCACTCCACCCTTGTGTACGTGCACACCCAGCCCTGCTAATGCACCACGTCTCCCTCCAGGGGAGAAATATCCAACCACTTAGCTTTGCTAGGAGCAGATCCGAGCAGACACCTGTCCAGCCTCTGTCTGCACTGCTTGATGCTGTGAGAGCTGATTTGTGGCTTTCACAAATGTCCTTGTTCCTCCCCAGCCAGTCTCTGAGTGATGCTTCGTGGTGTTTGCTCGGTGACCTTGGTCGTGCCGGTCCCATCCGTGCTTCCGTTTCCCCTTATTTTAAATAGCAAGAAGCGAACTGGCTTTGTTTGCTAAAGGACTCAGAGGGCTGAGGATGGGAGAACGCTGCACAGGACTAGGTGGTAGCTATTCTTGAGCACCAGGGAAAATACAACTGTAATAATGTGGATGTGACCTTTTAGAAAGGCCAGGGTTTTCACCAAGTGCACTTACAGTGACCCAGCTCTCGAGCTGCCGCTCCAGCACCTGCCTGCAATGATGAGAACAGCGTTTTCATGCCAGTCTGGCAAATAAAGTAAGAGTTATTTCTCCTTATAAGGCAGAAGCTGAAGAACCTCGTGGAAACACTCCCAAAATCTTGCTTTTCAGGTGTTTTCAAAGCATGGCCATACCTATGATAATCTCAGAGCTGCCTACTGGGAACAGGGTGTGCTGCTGAGCTCTCAGGGCTCAAATACAGGGGTAGTTGCATATTTGTGGTAATGCTGGTTAGAAGAGGCCTCTACGGTTCCCTCACCCAATGTCCCACTCAAATTTGGACCATGACCAGTGCAGGGACCAGGTGAGTGTGGCTCTTTGTTTGTAGCCAAGCCTTGAAACCTTTCTGCTGGAGGTTCTCTCTGGATAAGACTGCTTCAGGCACTGAGCCGGGCTGCTGGGCTTTGTTAAGCACTGAATTATACATTTTTATTTTTATTATTGTATCCTGTACATCTGAACTGATTTCTTCATTTTGCTGCCCTAGCTGCAAATCCTGTTCCCTGCAGAAGAAGTTAAGTAGAATTACTGAGGAGGAATTTATAGTGCTCTTGTGTACTAGCAAATAGGATTTTATAGCAGACCCACCATTTTCTTCCAACTTATGCATCAGTAAATATTTAATAGTACAGATTCCTCTGTGCTGCAATAAGGAGATGAATACTTTTCAATAAAAAGACCTTCTTTTTCCTTTCAGTGATCAAATTGTGCTCAGAGGCTTTGTGTTCAGCCTCTCCGTGATAGCAGGGATTCAGAGCTATAAGCTGACAGAGCATAAAATGGAAACCTCCTGTTCAGGTTTGCAGTGATTCCTCTGGCCCCCTAGTCCTGTTTGGGAGCCTCTGATTCATTGTGCCTCTGTGAGAACAGGTTGAGGTAGCAAAGTTTAGTCCCAAAAGCTCAGTCCTGTGAAGGACCCACATTCCTGTCATGTTCTCCTTTTCGGTTTGAGAGCAGATGGTGTATCCTGGAATTTGTACCAAACGCTCAGTGTAAATCAGGGAAATTTCTTCTTGAAAATAGCAGATGGTGGCAGGAAAGTGTGCCTTGTTCCCATGCTGGTTCACAGTGCAGGCACAAACCATGCACTTACCTGCTGTCCTGCCAGGGGTGCAGCTTCCTTCTGGCATGCCAAAGGGTGTTGTGGAAGTGAGCTCGAGCCATCTCTGGTCCTTCTGATGTTGCGCCTTGGCCAGGTGGCACACAGGGAATTCTGGCTGGGGTGGTGGTGTCTCTGTGTGGCTCCTTTGTGGCTCAGCCCTTCAGCAGCTGGGTCATCAGGGCTGACCCCTGATGCTGGCTCTTCCCCTTGGCTCTTGAGGAAGTCTGCTTAGGGTGCAGCTGAGTTTGCCTTACTCACTCCTGGTTTTATTTTGCCTTCTAGTTCCTCATGCGAGCCTGACTGCCATGCCTGGGCATTGACGCTTGTGGGTACAGCTGTTTAAAATGGCAGAGAGAGGTGGAAATGAAGAAGTGATTAACTTGAACAGCTTCCAAAGCCATAGAGGGAAAGGTGAGTACTGAGCTGTGCCTCTTTCCAAAACTCTCTTGTAAAAACTCTGCTTACAAGCATCAGGATTCACAGACAGCAAACTCTCAGGAGTGCTGGTGGTGGGAACTGCTGGTGGTCTGTTCTGTGCTGGCACACACAGCTCTGTTACGCTGACTTAGCCACCTCCAGAAAATTCTTTCATGTCATGCTGGCATGCAAAATATTTGGCTCTTGTATTTCTCATGTTGTACTGCCTTAAGGGAGATGGCTAACTTCTTGGGAACACCATGCAGAAGTGTTTCAGCAGATCCAAGGAGGCTCCATCCTTCTGAGGTCCCCATAGGGGAGATGCCAGCCCTGCCTTCGTGCCCTCATAGGATTGTGTGTGTTGGCACTCGTTCCTTCAAGAGTGGAATTCAAAATGATGCTTTCTCTGTATGCCTGAAAGGTGATAAATGAATACTCATGCTGAAAAATAAGCCAAAACTTGTCAAAATTCAGGAAAAGCATAGTGGTATATTCTCTCTGTAGTACAGAAACCCTGTTTCTGCCTTGAATATCTCTCCTGTGTTCAGTAGCATCTATATTCCACTCTTGGCAAACCTTGAGGGACAAGGTTGTCATGTAATAGCAGGGTATCTTCTGCACCCACAGCCCCTATCTCAGCCCTGCATAAGCTACTCCTGCAGAGTCTCACTCTTCCAGAAGAGTCCAAAGAACCTTATCTCTCTGCTAGAATGCACTGCATGTTAACAAAGAAAATGTTGTGTCCCTGAGATATTGAAAGTTCAGGACTTCTCTGCAAAAGTGTGACTTGTTCAGAATAGTTTCTGCAGCAGCTTGACTTGTGCTGAAGTTTGGGATGGAAGACTCTCTGCATGAGTGTCAGTGACTGTTCCTCAGGTGCTGTTGTGGTGAGCTGTGGCTGTGCAGCTGTTTTGCTCGAGGGCCAAGGGAGGGAGGGATGGCTCCAAGAGTAACTTGGAGAGGAATCTGTGACCTTTGAGTGCTTCTTCCCTGTCGCTACAGTGCAACGCAAAAATTGCTCTCTCAGATGTTTTGGTACTACATGTGCCCTGTAATTCCAGTTTTACCTTGAGCAAGCAGTTCATCCTTAGCTTTACTTGCTGTGCTGCAGACTGGATAAACCGCAGGGATGAAGGGCTTATCACCATCTCAGACTCCTCAGATGAAGAATTACCCTTGTTGCTGGAAATGCCAGAAAAGCAGCAGCCTGAGGAAGATGATGATGATGTGGTCATCTTGGCAGAGGTAATTTTTCATTCTTCTAGGTGCTCTGCTTTATTCGTGTCCTGTATTGTTAAGTCTTGTGCAAATATCCGATGTATTCTCTGAGTCCTGTCTGGTTATAGCAGTCTGCTTAGGATGTCTGAAATAATGTTGAAATTATGGTATTTTGTTGGATTTATTTAATCATATTTTGGGCACAGGAGGGGAGAACTAGACTGTTAAACTGCATTCTAGTAAAAGTTCTACTTAACCAAGGTTGTAGCTCCCATAAACTTGTCTGTCTGAATCCAGAAAGGTGGAGTCCTGTGTAAGAGGACTTGATCTTCAATAGAAAGGGGGTTTTCAAACTATGCCTTGCCTGATTTATATACATACCTTGTATGCTTAATATTCCTCTATGCCATTTGCATTCATGTTGGGCTGTTGCACACACTTAGATTTTTGCAACATTCCATATCTGCAATATATGAAGAATATATTCCACTTTTCTGTTAAATTAACCAGAAACATTGAGAAAATAGGTTGCAAAGCTGACCTTTCTGTTTCTCAGTTGAAAACAGTAGCAGAGAACACTCAGGCTCTGTTGGCATATAGCAGTCTGTCTGCCAGAGGCAAGAACAAGGCCAGAGATTAATGTTTTGAGCTTTGGTTTCTGCCTGTTTGAATAAATTGGTGAGAACACAAATATGTCATCAGTTAGTTCCTTGTTCCCAGACTGTTTTACTGTATATCTGCTTCCCATCAGAAGTTTGATTAGATGCAAAAGTGTCTGGAGCAAGAATTCTGAGGTGCAGGCAGGAATTCTCCTTACTCTTGTCTGTGTTCTTTTCAGACCCCAAAGCATCAGCAGCCTCTGCGTCCCAATGTCATCAGACCTGCTGCTCCATGGCAAGGTGCAAACGCTGTGGGAGAAGGAGGATCCAAAAGAGCTGTCGAGCCCTCAAGGAGCAGAGATGTGCAGGATGGGCAGGATTCAGCCCTGCTGTGCCAGGGAGACGGGTACAATCACCTGGTGGAGAGCAGTGCTGGACCAAGCAGGGGTGAGAGTGTGAACTTTGCCCTGCAGCAGCCTGGACCCTCTGAGCTTAATGGCCCCAGCTTTGAACTTACAGGTAACCAGGAGCCTGGTCCAAGTTTGCTGTCACCAATAAAGACAAGTCCACCGCCTGTTGTTAACGTAGAGACTATCAGTCTAGAGAATGCAGACCTTCCACCACAACAGGACGAAAAGGTGGAAGCCCAGGGATGGCAAAGAGAAAACTTGGAGCCAGAGCAAAACCTCGAAGGAACATCTGCTGCAACCACCGTGGACCGGGAGACCCGGGAGAACAGCCAGCTGGAACACCTGTACTTCCTGCCGTCGGAGGGCGAGTCACGCGCCGTAGCAAATGGTTGTGCTCCTCAGCAAGGGCAGCCAGAAGCAGACCCAGGATCTTTGAGGGCATATGGAGAGAAGGCTCCTGGGCCAGCCTTCCCCCGGCCGGAGCCGCAGCAGGACGGGATTCCAGGCCCTGCTTCTCCCCAGCCGGCGCATCCGCCTGAGGAAACGGGGCAGCAGGCAGGGAGGGACAACGAGCAGCCCGGCCCGGCCTTCCCCGCACAGGGCTCTCAGGAACTTGGCTCCAGCAACGTGCCAGAACAAGGAGCTGCTGGGCAGGAGCAGGACCTCACTGCACTGCTCATCAGAGAGACGGTGAGTATTGCCAGGGCTCCTTTGCCTCCTGTGCATGTGATGTTTTCAGGCAGGTTTTTCAAGGTGTATGGAGTTTCACGTGCTCAGAGCACAGCCTCAGTGCAGCTGGAGAGCTGCAGATCCTCGTTGCTTTGGCTGACACTCAGCCATGCACCAGGTGAGGAGCATGTGATGAACTGTCTTGGAAAACTAGTTTGAGATGAAATAACATGGGTTTGTTCCCTGAAAGGCCTGGACCTGCTAGTTTGGTTTTATTTGGCTGATTCCTAACCCAACTCTGTAGAGCTGGTTTAGGAATGGATGTAAAGCTAAACGAGCAAAGCTGAGACCCCAAACTCTGGCAGAGGGATAGAGGGTGGGGTAGAGAAGGTTAGGGACACATGGCTGAGAACCATGACTGCTTTCAGCTGCCTCTCCGACACTAGTTTGGTCTGTGGCCGAGGGGTAATGGTTGCCCTTGCAGTGTGAATTTCCAAGCAATAGCACTGAGGGATAACTGGATAGGCAGCATGAAGACTTGTGCTTGTTAACTCCGTGCTGACTCTGCATGTGAAGCTTAGCATGAGGGGCTCTGGCTACTGAACCACCAGGAAGGCCACTCCTTATCCTTTGGAACATTCAGCAGCTTGGGTAGTGTGGTGTAAATTTGAAAAATAAAGCAAAATAAAAATGTGGTGATTCATGTGCCTGATGTGTGTCACATCATTTGTGTGTCACACTCCTCCCCTTGATTGCTAGGAAAGAGGGATCCCTCTTGATGCCTTATTGAATGTTTTTTTGCAAACAAGCATGTTCTACTGCATCTGTATCTTACCCCACCCCCAGCCCCTCCAAGTCTTCCCTCCACATCCTACTTGGGAAAAGTAGAGGTTGAGGAAAATATTTAAGTAGCAATCCCACAAAATTCAGTTCTTTCCAAGTAAGCTCTCGTTGATCAGTGACTTGCTTTGAGATGGGTAAGAAGCTACTCTAGCATTGCCAGGTTTGCCTGACAGCCCTGACCAGTCCAGTCTTGTAAAGCAAAACACCACATGGTGCAATCATTTGCAGTAGCTGTACAAAAACCCAAGAGAGGGCAGCAAAGGGTGTTCTCTGTTATGTGACAAATGCTGGGAGAGCCTTCCCAGTAAAAGGTTGTTGTCTGTTCTGGCCTCATTGCTGATGTGTCTGGGTGCTTTGGGTGGGTATTTGTGTCGGGTTTTTTCCTTTTGCTTTGGAATGTTGTATTTCAGCACACAACCTGCAACTCCTTAAGGTCTGGCTGAAGGTAAATATTCACTTTCCTTGTGTTACACATCATCCCTATGTGCCTCTCCTGTTTCCATCGAGCCTGAATCTCTCATTAGGGCAGCTGCTCGTGGCCTTTCACATCACTACCCACACTCTTCCTTTGAGAAAGAGCTGTTAGCAATCATCCTGTGGAGCAAAGGAAAGCCAGCAGCTTGCAGTAGCCAGGCTGGATGGATATTAATGGTCTCTTGACCATTTTGTCCCCAGTCTCAGGAGTGTGCCAGATAATTACCTATAAATCCCTGTCTTTGGTGCTGTTGCTACGTGTGCTGCACAGCTCCTCTAATACCTACGTAACCTTTAGCTTTTCCTGCTGTAGGAAGCAAGATTCCCAGATGTGAAGAAGGAATATATTGAAGAATTAATCATCATCAAGAACTGCTATGACTTAAATGTGTAAGTATAGAGCCAAAACCCATGGTGTGTCCTACAACTGCAGGACTTATCCATGTCCTCACCAGCCACTGATGCTGTTTTGGAGCATATCCAGTCTGGGACTCAGCACTCCCTTGATACTGCTGAAGAGCAGAATATTTTTGGGTTTTAATTCTAGAGCTATTCTTAAATCCTCTGTAATTCTGTTGTTGTACTGTAGCTTCTCTGCTTTTAAGATAATTTGCTTATTTTAAGATATTATGTATAATTTTGTCTTATAATAGGATTCTTAAAAAGGGTGAGTATCAGGATTAAGGTGTTAAGATGTCTTGTATAAAACATAGTATGAAGTTGGGTTGTTGAGTTCTGAGTTGGAGAAAATGGTTCCCTCCCTCTTTATTTCACTGGGTTTTGGCTTTTTCCAGGTAAAGCTGGTACTGGCTTGAACTTCATTATTTAGTGTCAGGATGTTGGTTTTTATCCCCTTTACTTGTTTAAGTAGTGATGGTGTTTGAGTTCTCTCACATCACTTTTTACAGATAAAACAGCAAGCACATTTAAGGGCTGGTTATAGAGATCTTGGTCAAACTGAGTAGTAGTTATGAGCTAAGGAGTGGAAAGAAAATCAGTGTGAGGACTGTTGCTTTCCAAATTGTGTTAACAGCTCAGGAATACAAGTTCATCATGCTGGAGATCTCTGGGAGTCGTGTTAGAGTCATAAGTTTAAAAAAAAGTGATTAACCTTATTGCTGAGTTGCATCAGCTGCCTGCCCTTCTGGGTGCAGCTTGCAGAGCCGAGGAGCGAAGGATTGCGTGTGTTGGCACCAGCAGCACTGAGGGGAGGGTGGTTTGAAGTAAATCACTTGTGACTGGTGTCTGATGCTTGGTGGCCTCTCTTTCTCTGCAACTGTCACTGCTATCCCCAACATGTTATACAGCAATGAAGAATAGGTGTTGGTTGCCAGAGTATTCACTTGTATAAATCCAGTGCCCTTTACAGCTAACTGGGGCACCAATTAAGCAGCATTTAAGTGCGTGAGGCTTAGAATTAGTTACTGGGCCATAAATAAGTTAACTGGCAAGGAACTAAGGATGATCCCATCTATTGGGCATAGATTTCCTATTCTGTTGCTTTGCCTGTGTTGTGAAGTCGTACCTTCAAAGTAGGGCTTGGTTAGTAAGCCATCAGACTGTAACTTCTTGTCTTTCCAAAGCGCTTTCCTTGCAGCGGTGGAGCAGCTTTTGGATGCTCACACCACAAACTGGGTGCACCTCGAGGTGGATGGTTGTGGTGGGGGGTGTAGAAGACCAGGAGGGCCATTCCTTGGCGTGATTGGTCCATTGAAGTTGGGCATCTGGCTGCAGGACCCTCCCAGGCTGTGTGAAAAAACTCATTTTTGTGTCCTGCGGGGATTTAGCGAAGCCTGATGGAATTAAATCCCACTATTCGGCTTCTATCGGGCTTAATGTGTTCCTTCCCTTTCTGCTCCCAAAATCCCGTCGCTCCCATTGTGTGCCACAGACCCAGTGAGATGAAAAGGTGCTTCCAGGCTTCCCTGTAGGCAGCTACAGTGTCTGCTCAGCGATGCGTTACCCACTTACTGGATGATAAAGATTTCTTCTCCATATTTTTATTCCTTTAACCAAACTATCTTTTGAGTTGTCACTGCAGCTTTTGTATGAGAACAAATGGGTCAAAGCACTGGTCAGCCTCGCTGGCACGGGCTCTTTTGATCTCCATGGTGTGTCAAGCTGAATCAGGCTTGAAATATAATAAATAAGGGTGGCTGGCTTTGGGCAGGGATGAGGCTTTTAACCAGCTCTGTGTCCTGTGGTGCAGATATTAATGAACAGTGCCGTGAGTGTGTGTGGTTGTGCGCCGGGACCCACTTAACTAATTGTCAGACACCGAAGGTTAACATCCCCAAAAACCCTGAGCATTGAATTGGCAACATGCAAGATAGTTCAAATGCATCCTGACTGTCTGAGCTGCGGTTTGAGCTCCTTGAAGTTTCTGTTGGATTAAACAGTTATCTTTTACCAAAGGGATGGGGGAAGGCGGGAGATGGAAGATATTAAATGCCCAGTGCCGGGATATTTTGTTGTTTTCCCCGAAATGATCTTCTTAAAACCCAAGCGATGTGAAAGATAAGATGTGGGAGCTGCTCTTAGCAGGGTATCATCTATTCAGCTTTTGTGTGCAGGAGCATTCACACTCGGTCAAAAGCTTCTGGCTCAATATGTCAATACCCGATTAAGCAAAAAGAAATGCCCCTGCTTTGAATGTGAAAGCAGGGCTAAAGTAATCGTGCCTTGATAGTGGGTTAATGCTTCCAGCCAGTTCAGATTTCTTAATTAGGGCCTGATTTCTGACATCAGGAATGTAAATTAGCTGCAATTATGTCTTCGCTGCAGCCTAGCACCTTCTTGTTCCAATAGTTTTACAAATGTTAATTGCTTGTCCTGGCTCCTTTCAGAAAGATCTTATTCTACAGCTGGGGAAACTGAGGAACAGCTTCTGTGCCTTGACCCAGCCAGCACAGCTGGTTGGTGAGGGCTGAGAACAAGCTGGGAGAGTCTGATTCAACCCGACAGCCTGCAGCAGGCTGCCCTTTCAGAAGGGCTTCTGGGGTGTTCCTGCTCTCCAGCAACTGGGTATTTGGAAACTGCTTGATGAGTCTTTTCTGAGCTAAAATACCCAGTTAAACTACATTTACCTGACAGTTATAACTGTTTGTGATAGGGCATCGGGTATGCTGCATTTACAGGTTATTATGCAATTTTGTCAGCAATTTTAGTGATTATTTTCCAAGTGCTGTTCTCACCAGACCAGTTTCTACTGGATAGTGCTGGTGTAGTTTCAAGCTTTATTACAATGAAACCTGTATTCAGAGTATATATTGCATGTACATGTAGTTTAAACATGTTTTGTCTCTGCTTTAATCATAGAATCACAGAGTGGCTTGGGTTGGAAAGGACCTTAAAGATCACCTGGTTTCAGCCCTCTGCCATGAGCAGAGACACCTTCCACTAGACCAAGTTGCTCTGGTTGCTTTAATGGTGAAGGTAGATTGAGAAGGAAGGCTTTAACTCAAATTTAAATATGTAATATTTTGTTGAAGAAGACATCAACCTCTCACGGGTTTTGCAGGGATTTTTATGCTGTTTTTTTCATAGATGATTAGTAGCTCACCCATACAAGCTTCAAGTATGTAAATTTAATTGTTGAAAGACAAATCTATTTGCTTTTTCTTCTGCAGCCACACAGCTGATCATTTTTTACTTAATTCTCAGTCATTTACTTGCAGGTTGCTCTAGTCTAGGACTTCCCTTGGTCCTTACAGGGCAGGCTGGGACTTGCCTGCATAGCTTCATAATTATAGAATACCAAAAACTGGGCAAGTGAGAAATGAACCTGAGCCCCCCAACCCTGAAGTAACTGTATTTATCTTTTCAGACTTTGCAACTTTCTTCTGGAAAATCCAGATTACCCAAAGAAGGAAGGCAGAGTGGTTTTGAATCCCAGCAGCAGCCTGCTTGCCAGCCAGGATGAGACAAAGGCAAGTGCGAGTATCCTCATCTCCAGCATGCCTCTGGGCCAGTCTTTTCAGCCTGAGTGGACCTTGGGATGTCTGGTTTGATTAATGTGTGTTTGCAGAGTGCTTGACTGAGCTGTGCTTTCACAGGAGGCCTCTGGGCATGTTTAAGACAGTGTTAAATAGCAATAGTTAGTTGCTTGCAAGATGATTTCCAAGACTTTGCTGTTTTGCTGTGGCATAGCTGCACAGTGTCTGCTGCTTTGCCTCCAGCAAGCCCCTCTGCCCTGCCTGTCACTGCCCCATCTGAAGTGTTCATTTTGATAACTGAGACAAGAACTCCACAGTCGTTGTCACATGAAGTAGCCTTGGCCCTCAGATCTCTCTTGTGAGGCCTTTAGGCATTGCCTTTCAGTCTCTTAACTGAAAATCTCCCTACAGCTGCTCGATTTTATTTGTTTTTAAAAGTTCATTTGACAAGAAATTCTTTGAGGTTGTTGAAATAGCACTCTGTGGCCTGAGAGAGAGAGTAATGTTGAATACCTAATGTTGTGTACTCTTGGAAGCATCTCTCAACCTTGAGCCAAATAAAACTTCACCCTTTAGTAACCTAAGTATTTCCTCTCCTCACTGTCTCATGCAGCCACACACAATGGTTTTAAACTACATTTTGCCTTGTGCAAGTCACCTGCACAGACCAATAGGTTGCACACCTATGCCATGCTCTGGTTATATAGGAGACTATTGTAGATAGAGGTGCTCAGAACTGAGTGCCACCTAACCTGAATTCTGGGTGTGCTTGCACAAGGTCCTGAAAGAGCGATTTGGGATGTTCTTGTGTGTGTTTATAGCAGCCTTTTAACCTTTCTCATTTTCTCCTCAGGTGCCTAAAGTGGACTACTTTGACTTTTCCAAACTCGCCCCCCTCGACCAGCGGTGCTTTATCCAGGCAGCTGACCTGCTCATGGCAGACTTCAAAATGCTGAGCAGCCAGGACATCAAGTGGGCGCTGCACGAGCTCAAGGGACACTATGCAATCACACGAAAGGTTCTCCAGCTCCAGTCTGTTTTCTTTCCCAGGCTTATCTCCCGTGTCTGCAGAGAGCACTGAGACATCTTTTGCCTCGTTGTACCATCTGCTAGTGTGTGGTTATGGGGTTTATAATAATCTTCCTTTCCTTTTAAGAAGTTTTAATCCATTTAGTAGAGATTTTCTGAATTTATTGGCCAGACAGAATGCTGCAGGAAGTTTTTACTTTCTCTAATAGGAGAGCTGGGGAAGCACTGTCTAGTTGATGGTGGGTGATGCATTAAACTGGGAAGTGTTCCCCTAAGTTGCTGCTGAAGTGCAGTATAATTGCCAATAAAACCTAGACATTTAGCTAAATCTTAAAACATTTAACTGCTGCTGTTAGTTAACTAACTGCATGTAATTGAAAACAAGCCCAAGCCTCAATGTCCTGTTTCTTCCTATTATGATGGTGGAATGAGTCTTGTATTCCACTTAAGAACTTTGCTATAATGGAGATGCAAAGACACTTGTTTTAAGTATCAACAAACTGAATGTCAGTGTAGTTTCAAGTTTTTCACTTGGATCTGTTCCTCTGATACACTCCCCTTGCTGGAGCTTCTTTATTATTCCATAACTTAACTAAAACAAAAATTTCTCTTCACATGACCGATCGAGCACTGAGTATTTGCACCTCACTTTTTTAAACAAAAAAACAGAGCAACAAAAAACCCCAAACCAACTCTGTTTACTACAGCTGGTGCCCACTTTGTTGCAAGTTAATAGATGAGGAATATTATTCAACTACTTTGTTTTTATGGAATGATTACTCTGAGTATGTAAAGCAACAAGGTGAGCAAAGGAAGGATGTAAAATTGCCTCTATATGAGGTGTTTGGCTTTCCAGTTTTGCATCAGTCCTATGCCAGTGTTTGTACTGTGCTTCAGCTTGAAGTATGTGCTTCTGCTTTCTTCCAGGCACAGGATTTAAGTGTGTATGTTGTTTTCTAGGCCTTTTCAGATGCCATCAAAAAATGGCAGGAGTTGTCTCCCGAAACCAGCGGGAAACGGAAAAGGAGGAAAGAAATGAATCAATATTCATACATAGACTTCAAATTTGAGCAAGGTAAATGCCAAGCTGTGTGTATTGTGCTCTCTGCATCGTTATTGTAAGCAGAACTGGCTTGCAGCACAAAGCACTGTTCTTGAAAGGGGCTGTGGTCCCAAAACAGCTGAGTTTCTGTCACTGCTTGGTATCTGATTTGGAGATCGTCTTCATTAGTGCCTCTACTTGGCACAGTGCTGTTTGAGCTGCTGAAGTTACCCAGCTGCTGCTGTGTGGAGGAGGAAGGATTTAAGCTTCATTCTGGCTGCTCCATCCCATTTCATTGTGCCTTTACCTCTGCCTCAGGGGATGTGAAAATTGAGAAGCGCATGTTCTTCCTGGAGAACAAGAGACGGCACTGGAGGTCCTATGACAAGCTCTCTCTTCTCCCACCGGTGCTACTGGAGCAGGAATTCTATGAGCAGAAGGTGAAAGAGATGGCAGAGGTGAGTGATAGGAGCTGTTTGATCTGGTGCAAACAACTTCCAACAACTGTACAGGTTTTGGCCCTAAACATGAAAATCTGTCTCTTACAGAAATTCAAACACTGAACCAAATATTGAATAACTATGTTTGCCCCTTCCCTACCTGTTAACACATATGTCTCTTCCCAAGTAACTCAATTTTGAAGGAAAGAAGCCAAGCACAGAGTTTCATATTTACTTAAAGATGCAGGCACTAACTTGTGCAAACACTATTCTGGCCCTTTTTTTGCTGTGAAGTGGTAAAAACTCTACTAACTAATTCTTTCCTCTAATTGCTAGCAGGCTTCTCTGCTGCTTTAGGGCTCGTAATTGCAGCTCGGTGGTGGTGGTGAATAATGACCAGGCCCAAGGCAGTCCTTCCACTCACTCTGCCTTCCCCAGGCTGGCAATCCTGTGGCTCCAGAACTGCTTGTTCTGTGCTGGAAACTCTGTTTTGAAGCAGAATCCTGCTCGTGTGTTTTCTTCTCCTCACAGGCTGAGGAGAGACTGAATTCACAGCTCTGCACCCACAGTCCTTTCTAAAGCAGCTCCTTAAAGATCTTTGTCTCGTAAGCAGATGGATAGTGTCTCCTTTGAAACACAAAGCTCATGTTTCTGGAGGGGCCCATTGGGTGAGATCATCTCTGCCCATGGAAACCTGAACCAGCAGCCCTCCATAATACAGAATTTGGTTCTTTGTTCTTGCTGCCTTTGCTTCTCCCATCTGTTTTAGCTGAATCATAAATAGCTTAATGGATCGGAGGGATGGGCTGAGTGATATTACAAGCAGACAGCGAGCCTTTTATGGTGGTTTGTAAGTCCTGAGATAATGTAAATGAGTGTAGAGTTTGGAAAATTGCTTTATCTATTCTGTAAATACAGATGCACATGTCTCTCTTCCAGCATGCAGACTTCCTCCTGGCTCTGCAGATGAATGAGGAGCAGTATCAGAAGGTCAGTATCTATAATGTGATCTGTTGAACTCAACTTATGCATAAAGACTGTTCTGCACTTTCTGCTTTGCAGATTCTTTCAGCTTCTAGAATGGAGCTTTTCTGAAGCTGTACTTGCACTGTGCTGCTTTTGCTGAGCTGGCAAAACCTGTGTAGTGTGTGTTGGCTGGCTTTTAGGAAAGGCAGACAAGAGCTGAGGCCAGCAAGACACTATTGATGCATGTAATGATCTGTAGTAATTCAGCTCGTATCTTCACTGCTCGGAACAAACGTTGAAATAGAATAGCACCAGGTTTGCTCTTGCTCCTGCCATTATGGCTGTTTAAAACAGATCTGCTGCTGTTGGAGCTCGGCCAGTGGGAAGGCCTTCCTTGTTTGCAGGAAGAATTCTTTAAAAACCAGAAAATCAGGTCTTTCACTTCAAACCAAGAAAATTTAGAGACTTTTTGGTCTCGATGCGCATTTGTCTTCAAACTTTGGAGAACTTAGGTTTTAGTAGTGGCAAGCATCTCCACCCCTGCAGTGAGGAGGCCAAGACAAGGCCTCTCGAGGCAGATGGCACATGTTCTTTAGAGGGTAACAGATCTGAGTCTTGGTTTTCCCATGAGTGGTGTACACGCTGCTGCTTCCCTGCGACTGCAGCTTCCCAAACCCAAGATGCTTCTCTGCCTGTGGGCTCAGAATTATTAATCACCACGTGTTCTGTAGCTTTTTGGCGCCTGTCAAAGCAGGACATGTAGCTATTAAATGACTTAAACCTCAGTTTGTTGTTGTGCTTGGGGAATTTTGACTGCCAGAGAGGATCTCTGATGTGTATCTGTTGCTGTTTTTTAGGATTAATGCTGACTTTGTTTATGGCTTGCAGTTGTGTGTGTGTGTGTTGCTATAGCTGTGGATGTTTTGGTGCTGATGCTGGTTCCTCTGGTGGCTGCAGGACGGGCAGATGATCGAGTGCCGCTGCTGCTACGGGGAGTTTGCCTTCGAAGAGCTGACTCAGTGTGCGGACGGCCACTTGTTCTGCAAGGAGTGCCTAATTAAATATGCTCAGGAGGCAGTTTTTGGCTCTGGGAAGGTAAGAGTTTCATAACTGGACAAAGAGAGCATGGATGGATTGCTGTTGGGAGATGACATTGCTGTCTGTTTAATGTTGTTGCTTAAAACAGATGTGCATCCTAGGAAATATTTGAATGGAATGGTGTCCTGAAATCCAAGTCAGTCTCACCATCAAGTGAAGCCAGCAACTTCACAATGGGATCTTTGCACAGGATTTCAGTGTTACTGACCTCCATTTTTTTTTGTGCTCCATGCTCAGCAACTTGATTAGTAGAAAACTTTCTGTAATGTTCATAGTAACAACAATAACTAGTCTGGTTTTTATTTTCTACTTAATAAACTGTGGTATCTGCACAGAGAACACTTCCGTGCCTTGGCCAGTCTCCTACTACCTCAGTGTTTGTCCTTCATAATATCAATGCGATCCCAATTTAATTTGGGGGTTGTTTCCTCTATGGTACTACTAACCTTCTTAGCCTCTGATTTAGGTAGCAATTATCCTGGTACTTAGCTGAGCTATAAACAAGTCATTAACTTGTTCTGAGGTGAATGTGCTCCTTTGCCTCAGGATATGATGCTCAAACTGTGGGATGCTGTCGTACCCTGGGATCTGTTTATGTAAATGTATAAACTGGCAGCTGTATTTTATGTGACTTAATTGAAAAGAATGCACCGTACCGCTCGTGAGCAGAGTGCTGGTTCTCAGCAGAGAATGTTCACTAATAATGGGCCAATACGTGGTCACAATGGACTTGGAGTGAGCTGTGATCCCAGCTGTCAACAGCATCTTCATGCCCAGTGTTTGAGGCCTGATTTGTTTAACTAGTCTTGTTCTTTCTGTAGTGAACCCATTCTCTGGCCGTCATACTGGGTAGATTTAGATTGAATATTGGAGAAAAAAATTTATTATGGGACCCTGGCACAGGCTGCCCAGAGAAACTGTGGCTGCTCCATCCCTGGAAGTGTTCAAGGTCCAGTTGGACAGGGCTTGGAGCAACCTGGGCTAGTGGAAATTCTCCCTGCCCATGGCAGAGGGTTTGAAACTGGATGATCTTTAAGGTCCCTTCCAACCCAAACCATTCTGGGATCTGCTAACTTTAGCTCTTATTCTCTCTGAGCAAGGCTCTGTACCGGTTTATTTGTAATGTTCTGGGTACTGAGTTTTGCTTTTTGCTGGTATCATGCTGAACCTGAGTTCTCTCTTTCCAACCCTAGTCAGAGCTCAGCTGCATGGAAGGCAGTTGCACATGTTCCTTCCCCACCAGTGAACTGGAGAAAGTGCTTCCAGAGAACATCCTCTGTAAATACTATGAGAGGAAAGCTGAGGAGGAGGTGGCTGCTGCCTGTGCAGATGAGCTTGTCAGGTGAGTGTCATGCAGAGGATACTGCACTTACTGCTGTGCAAAATTGTTCCCTGGAATCCTAAACGTGTGCTGGCTCTGAGATAGGCAGCTTTCAAAGAGCTGGATTATAAATTCAGCCTTCTGCCTTCCCAGGTCTGTTTTTATTCTGCCTTTGACTAGGAGCAGATTAAAATTCAATAGACTTGTCTCCCCCAAGACTTGCTTGCCAGCTCTGTACTGATCCTCTAAATTACATGGTCAAAAGCAGTGCTGAGCATATAATATTTTGATTGCAAACAGGAAAGTGATCGAAGAAATATGAGCAAAAAGGCAGCAGTCAGCACATCCTGGCGACAGGCATTGGGTTGGCAGCCTTAGTAACTTCCACACAGCTATTTGACTAAATCTGCTTTCAGCAAAGCTATGTTTGGCACTCTGCATTAATGGCATCTTATTTTGGGCTGCAGGTGTCCCTTCTGTAACTTCCCAGCTTTACTGGACAACGATGTGAAGCGGTTCAGCTGCCCCAATCCCCGCTGCAGAAAGGTAATTGGGTGTTACATTTGTCATTTGCTCTCTTCTGGAGAGCTGGGAGTATATATTCATTCACTTCTAGCAGGTGAATTAATATCTCATGTGGCTCCGTGGGGCAGCAGCCAAGGTGTTTGCTGGATCCTGCTGATAGTCCCTAAGTGCGTGGCTGGACAGATGAATTTCAGGGCACTCTTGATAAAAAGAGCAGGATTCCTGTCTTTTCTTGGAAGATGTTGGCTAAAAAAGCTTATGGATGGTGCAGGTTGTTGTCTTGCATATATAGAAAGGTTTTAGGTGAACAGGAAACTGGGTGTGTAAAAGTCAAAACCACATTGTAATCTTCTGTGTAATAAAACTTCTAGAGAATGAGCTGAAACAACTTTACATGCTATCCTTGAGGGAATTCATACTTGCATTTTATGTGGTTGCCTGAATACATATCCAGTTGGAAGTGACAAAAAACTTACTGGAAGAGCTCGCTGAAATGTCAGCCATTCCAAGGGCAGAAGATCTTTGTGCTCCTCTCAGTCTGCTAATGGCCATAACAGGAGAATCATCAGGCCAAGTGGTGGGATGGAGTGGGGAAAACTTGCTGCTCCTGCACCATCTGCTCTGGGGAAAAATGGAAGCACAGAAATGTGTTTCCCAGTCTTGTGGATGTGTGTAGGACCCTCCTTACCTCTGGTGCCAGTGAACTGAGGCAGGGCAGGATCAGTGCTTGGCACTGAAGCTACAAGGCCTCTTGTGTCACTGGAGCCACAACAATGAATTCTCATGTGAGATTCGGGGAATTGTCTGTCCCCCAGCAGAGATTTCTGCTAATCACTGAAATTCCTCGGGAGGGCTCTAACCCTATGCTTGTAGCTGCCATTGTTTTGGTTTCCCACACTGATGTGGCTTCACCATTTGCCTGTATTGTGAAGTTAATTAAGTTAAATTCTATTGTCTGGAGAAACTGAAGTTGCCAGCAGTGAACTCTGCATTCTGACATGAAAATTGAACTTGCTGGGGGTAGAAATCTGCTTATGAAAGATGCACATTTAATGTGCATTAAATTACATTAATTCCATTTTAGATCTCTCATCTCCAGGCAGGTTTTGCTAACATCTACCCCCTAGCATTTGGGAAGGGAATGTAGAGCTGATGGATTGTCCCAGTGTTGGAGCGAGGAGGTTTGTTAGGCACTAGGTGGCAATGTTGATTCACGTTTAAATCACAATTTTTTTCTTACTGCTTTTGCAAAAACCGAATTGTTTTCAAAATGTACATATGTCAGCACCACAGAACAGAATTTAGGCTTGAAAAACATGAACCCTGCAATGTGCAAAACGAATTGAAGTAGCTTTTTCCCTAAAATGTGTAATGCAGCAGAGTATCTGTGGTAAGAGGGATCAGTGCTGAAATGCTCCTTTCCTTCTGCTTCGCTGTTTCATTTCCTTCCTAGTGTACTGCCTGTTCCCCCCCTCCCTGGGGTTACAGCATTCCAGTGGGCTGGATTTCTGGTTTCCTGGACAGCTTGTGTTGATTCATTAGCTGAAAATCTGCTGAGTAGCTTTGTGCTCTTCTTAGAAGTCTTTTAACGACTTTAGGATTTGAAGTCGAGGGTGAGGAATTCGGAGAGCAGGATGTGGTGTCTCACGGCATCGGCTGCAGTGGTTCTTCATATTCCCGCTATGTCAGTCTCTCTCCAGAATGAAGAATTTCAGTTAATGCTCTTGCTTGCAGGAAACAGTTGCCCTTAGGGAGGAAAGGGCTAATCTAGGGAACTCCACAGAGGTTGGAGAGGATGCTTTGGCTTTGCTAGTAGTGCCTCTGGCAGACTTGGTGGTAGTGATGACTGATCCTGGAAGGAGTCCCTCTCTGCTTGGAAGGGCTGCACTCGCACAGCTGAACCTTAAGTGAGGGGAAGTGTGGAAAGGGGAAGGTCAAAATGTGCCTCTCCTGAAACCTCGAGGCTCTTTGAGGGTGGGGAGAGGAGGGCCAGATGGTGGACCTGTTGTATTCCTCTGCTCCATCACCTGATCCTTTGTCTTGCTTTGGGAGTTCATGTTGATACTCTCAGGCTTTCCTTTAAATCTTGCAGGGAGGTTGATTCATATTTGGGCCAGCTATGGATGTGTTGTAAAGCAGTTGATGGGAACCAGCTGGAAGCTTTCATTTTGGCTGTATATCTGTATGTGGGCTCAACCATAAGAGCTCTACACATACCCAGGTCACTGCTTATGCATCTCACCAGTCATTTGAGCCTTGCAGGGCCCAAAATGTGGTTAATTGTAACCTGGGCAACAGGCAGAGCTGCTGGTGCCCTCTGACAGTGCCCAGCTGCACAGGGAGCGTGTGGATGAGCTGGCACCATCTGCTGGGGCCACTGAGGCTCCAGCTGTGTGGCGTCAAGTTTGGCTTCTAGTTAGGTGGCCAGGGCTTGAGTCTTAATATCACAAACAGCAGGGTGGAGGAAAAGCTTAGTTAGCCAAGGAGAAATGTCCAAACCACTCTTTCTGTGTGTGTGCAGTCTGAGCTGTTGCTGGGACAGAGGCAGCTCTCACTCAGACCTGTCTGAGGACTGAGGTTTTGCTCTGTAACAGGTTGCTGCCTGCACACAGAGCCAGGTTTCCTGGTGACAGGAGGATTTTCCAGCCTGCTTGGTCAGCCTCCATCTTGGAGGGATCCCTGCATGGAAGCAGCGCTCAAATTTCTCATCTTTAATGCTGTGCATTTGTCCTCCCAGCACTACAGAGGAACCCGAAGCTGGAGAATCTGGTAAAGGAAGGGAAGGCACATGTTGCTTGTTGAGTTGTACAGCCCTGCACTTTTGCACGGTGGGGGAAGTGCTGTTTCCCACCAGAAAAGAAAGCCCATCCTCTCTGCTCGGCCTCCCTGCCCCCAGGACCCCACAGTGTCCAACACAAGGCTTTTGTTCCCAGCTGCTGCTGCTGTCCCCGGCGCCGTGCTGCGGGAGAGGGAGATGGTTTCCCCTCTTTGCAGTCTCAGCACAAAGCACTGCAGGGCTTTCAGCCAGCAAAAGATGGGGAGGTGAAAGCTGCCGTTGCCATGGAAATAATGCATGCATGGAGCAGTAGAGAGCTTGAAACCCCCAGCACATTGCAGGGACTTATGATTCCAAGACTTTTCCTTAAAACTCCTTTGCACAATGCAGGATTTTTTTAACCTTATTGTACTGAGTTGTCTGTCTTGGTGCTGGCTGGGTGATGTCTGCCTGGTGTGGAATGGCACTGCTCTCAGCCTGGCAGCTGCCTTTCCTGTGCCCGTCCTTAGTGGGTTTGGGGACTGCCTTTGCCTGCTGGGCAAATGAGCATCGATGTGCCTGTGTTAGTTGGATAAAATCTCTGCTCTTCCACCTTTTCATCTTCAGGCTAGGCTTTCTGGCCACAGCAATCCTTGTGTTTTAATTTGCAGCACTGTGACTTGGTGTTTTCGGGCATGTCTTGTTAAGCTTCTAGAACATCTCAGGATTGATTTTGAGGTGCTGGCTAGGAACAGATGCACCCAGCTGCTTCTAACCTTCATGTTCTGTTGGAAGCCAGGCAGGTTTAAACTTGTAGGGAGCTCTGCCTGGGGAGCTGAGCCTGGGCACAGCTGCTCTTAGCAGGGCACTAACACGGCACCACTGCTGCTGCTAATGAGTGTAAGTCACACCGTGTGGTTTGCAGCAGCTTTGGCAGGAGTGATCGTGCTGAAATAAATTGTTGCATGGTCAACAAGACCTGAAGTTCCAGAAGGAGGTGAGGGGCCTGCTGTGACACCCGTAGTCCCTGTACCTGGTGTAGCAACGGGACACACAGCTGCTTGTGGTCCAGAGATGGGTAAGAAGGCAGCCCCACCTACAATCCAGTAGGGAGTGTTTTATAGGGTGCAGGGGGAAATGTTTGTGTAATCAAGCCCCCAGCAGCAGGGGATGTGTTCAGGATGACACAGCTGTCCAAGGATGTCATCCAACACATACCAGAGGGCCCATTACTTCTGTGTTAAAGGCTGCCCAGAGCTGCCCTGCCTGACTCCAGATGTGCTGTGGGTTTAGGCTTAAACTATATCAAGATTTGTTGCCGGCAGGGTGCATGTGCAACATGGAAAAAAAAATTGTTCTGGTCGGAGAAATTGAGCTTGTCCAAAATGCCTCAGAGTAGGATGTACATACAGAGAATTATTTAATTCTCCTTGTTTTGCAACATGTTTTCCCAGCTGTTGAAGTCTGCTGTCTCATTCAGCTTCCTGACAGCAGCGCAAACATTTTGAGAGTCCCGTGGCCCCATCTCATTCTCTGTTCAGACATTCTTATTGCTGCTATCCGTACGTTTTTCCTTGAGCCTGTTTGTTTGGATTTGATTGTTACTTGGAGCTTAGCCCCACAGCTTTAGGGGAGAGCAGAGCCGAAGATGGCACTGGCTGTGGCAGGCCCCTCTAATTTCTTTCTGGGGGCATTGACCTCAAAGCCTGACTCCTCCTGTGTTTAACTTCCCATCCTCCTGTGTCTTTGTGAGTGCAGCTTAGGAGGATTTGTTGGGACAAGGAAGTAAAGGAAATGGGGTGTGGAGAACCTTGCTACATGTCTTGGTAGAATCACCAAAGGGTTTGGGTTGGAAGGGACCTTTAAAGACCCCACCATGGGCACGAACACCTTCTACTAGACCAGGTTGCTTTGGGCCCTATCCAGCCTGACCTTGAAATGCTTCCAGGGATGGGGCTTGGGAATGGAGCACTTGTGTCTGCATACACTTTGGTCCAGAGGCCTGTGTCCCACTCATCCGTGCTGGCAGAGCAATAACACACCTCTCCCTGCCCCTGTCCCTCCTCAGCACCGCATCCCTGCTGCCTCCTGCCCTCGGCTGTGCACGGGAACTCACTCAGCTCTCTGGGTGCCAAACCCACAACAAATGGCGAGTTTCCGTCTGTCAGCTCGGCTCAGCTCCGTGCTCGGGCTCTCCACGGCTGGGCAGGCGATTTTCATTTTTCTTCCATAAAAGGACATTGGAGCTCTGCTGCAGCAGCGGTGCCGGGCGGCAGGCAGGGCGAGCAGCGATGCTGATTCCCTATCTCCTGCAAGGGATGGGCCAGAGGGAGGGACCAAGGTCCAAGGTGGGGTGGAGGTGATTGTAGGCAGCAGATAAAACCGCGGCAGGGTTTATTGCTGAGCTTTAAAGGAAGGTAGATAACAGGAGCGTGGGGCAGTCCCATGTAGGGAGAGCCCGCACACACTGAACCACGTGGGGAGGGTCAAGGTTGCCTGGGGAGTGCTGAGAGTCAGGGGATCTCCTCATCTCCAGCTTTATGCTGGAAAAGCTCCTTATCCTGGGATATAAGGTAAAGCCACATGCCAGGGCTACTCCCTTACACCTTGATTTTAGCTTTATGCTTGGTCTGGGCAGAAGTTGCAAGAATCGAGTGGTGCCAGCCAAAGCTGGCTCCTGAGTGCCCCTTTCTAGAGAAGGAGGCACAGTAATGAGCCCAAAATCACTCCTTGACTTGTCTGTTTACCTGCACTGTTCATCGGGACACATAGGAAGGAGCTGTGGAAGCTCTGAGATCACCCCACCCTGGAAAAGAGGGTAGGAGTGGGCTGGGCTTGTTGCTCTGGTGAGGTGGAGAGACTCCATCAGTGGGAGCTCAGGTGCTGCTGCTGTTTTAACAAGGTCAAGCCTATTTATGCAGTGGTATGTGGAAATGCTTCAGTTGATAAATGAGTCTGACAGAGGAGGAGAGGGTGAAGCCCAGCCTGGAAATGGACCTGAGGAAAGAGGTCAGATTAAATGGGGTATCTGTCTCTTGGAGGGGAAGAAAAAAGCTGCTGAAAGGAGGAACTCAAACTAGTCCCTTTAAAAATAGACTGTGTAAGTCAGTGCAATTTCAAACAACAAAGCTTACTCCTGTGCTTGCTTTCTGCCTTATATAGCAATATCCATTCAGTGAAAAGGCAATTGTCCTGCTGTTCACCGGCCAGTGAATACATCTGTGTCAGGTCCATATGAGGCAGCAGTGCTACCTTCCCTCCACAGATTTGTCCTTTGTTGAGGAAAGGTCCAGGAGCAATAAACTGAGCACAGCTTCATGTAGGGATGGAAATTTAAGCCTCAGCATCTTGTCTGACCTTTCACTGGACACAGCCTGTCACTGTTTAGGCAGAGGGGCCATTGAGAGCAGCAGCACAGCTGTGGTGGTCAGTGCAGGGGTATGATGGCAGTGTCTTTGGAGATAAGTGGATGGACTCCCTGAGGGGTTGGATAAGAGCACCCTGGCCAGGGTGTGAAAGGCCCTTGGCTGCCTTGAATGTGGCAAGTTTACAGAACAGTCCTGTAGCCAAAGTGCTGGGGCTGGAAAGACCCTGAAAGATGTAGCTGTGCTGACACTGAGACCCACTGCAGGCTGAGATGTGCTGGAAGCTTTGCCTTTTCCTCCTAGATCCCTTTGAAAATGAAAGGGAGCAGAGGGGTTCTTCCATTTCATGCAGACAAGAAAGGGAGTACTCTAACATGGTCACCCTAAATATCTGTATGGACCAGAGAGCTCAGATTGCTGAGCTCTGAGTGACAGGTTTGCCTCTGTTACTTGTCTGTCCTCCCAACAGGTACAATGCCACTGAGCTGCCCTGGCACTGCTGTGGAGCTCTGTACAGGTGCCCTCCATGGCAGCCTGAGGTCAAAGCTCTTCCATGTATTTGTGTATTTGCGGACTATTGGAGCAGGGTTGTCGTTGTGCTGTTGCAGTGGAAATGGAGGTTGGAGAGGACGGAAAAAGGCTGTTCCCAAGCCAAATTAAAAACATTGTTCCAACCTTACTCAAGAAGCTGTATCTTCCCTTTCTTTCCTCCCCCTCACATTCCTGTCGTAGTAATCACTGATCTCTAACCTCAGCTTCATCTGCCACAGCTAACCACTTAAAAAATGCACTTAAAAAGCTCCATACACCTCATTTTGCTGTACCTTAGTGCTTCCAGGGCAGAGTTATCTTTGGAGGGGCATGAGTCAGCAGCAGAGCTTTGGAATAGCATTGTGTCAGGGCAACTGATGACTCTCCCAGGCCAGGGCCTGACATGGCCTAACCTGGCCTGTGGAGTGCAAGGAGGTGTTTTGCGTCTCCTTTCTGTTTGCACATAAACAGATTTCAGCAGATGACACAGTCATCAGACTTCCTGAGCTAATACAAGGCTGCTGCAGAGGATGGCCATTCTGGAGGCTGTCAGTAGACGTTGTTTCCTAATTTGGTCACAGTGTGCTCAGGGCTGGCCTGCTTTCCTTTTTTCTTTTTTTTTCCTCTTTAAAAACACCCATTCTTTTCTCTCATTGTCATGGAGGGGAAGCTGTTTGTATCCAAGAACCCCCAGCTCCTCTCACTTCCTCTCTGCAGAGGAAGTGATACTTGAAAGGTCTCTGAAAATACCAGGCAGTTCTGAAGCTCATCCCTCCAGTTTTTTCTCCTCCTTTGTCACTCTTCCGTGAGCTCATCTCAATGAGCCTGCTGGCTTTTTATCCCTTCTGGGAAGTCATCCGAGCTGGAGGACTTTGGAGCTGTTCTCATAAGTGTTAAGAGTGAGCTGTGCTGCAGTTAAATAATTACATTGATACGTTTGATTTATTGACATATATATATTTCAAGAGGGAGAGATGTGTGTGATTTCAGCTCATGGAAGGAGCGTTTGTGTTGCATTGTACATCATCACTTCACAAGAGGCCTGGTACCGTGTAGGAAACTGGAAATCCCAAAAAGTAGGAGAAAAGACCTTTCAAAGTGAGCTCACATTTCTTACAAATCCCCAGGAAAATTCAGGACCACCAACCCCTTTAGAAGATCCCTGCTGTTCGTTGTTGGACCAGAGTCAGCCCCAAACCAGCCACCTTCCTGGTGTGCAGGAGACACTTCAGCCCTTCCCCTGTCCATGAGAGTTTTCATTCAACAACAGAAACAGCTGAGGAATCAACAACAAACCTGTAGGCTCCCTTATTGCTTTTGTTTTTATGCTGGTCTTATCAGGAAAAGAAAGAGAGAAAATCAAAGGAAAGAAGTAAGTTTCCAGGTGATGTAGTTGAGGATGCACCTCCAGCAGCTTTAGTCAGTGCCATGGGGGTGAAGCTGTTGCTGTCGAGGCAGCTGCTGTCAGCTGGAGCAGACTCCCTGGCCTTGGCAGCACAGGGAGGTGCTGGGTTACCTGTTCAAACCCAGCTCTATTTTAGGTTCAGAGTACATGTCATAAACAGCTTCAGTAGAGCCTCAGGTTAAGGTGTGGCCAGAGCAGCTGCATTAGTGGCATTAAAGGTTTGGCTGTAGATGGGCACGTATGGGCTGGTCTCTGCTCAGGTTCTCTGCAGAGAGGAAACTTCAGTGTGTGTCATGTGTGGGATCCCAGGTTCCCAATGACCTCTGAAACATGAGTAACGGAGAAACAGGAACATGTAATGGTGAGGCAGCAAGTTTAGAGGGGGAAAGGGAAGGTGAAACACTAGTTTACTTCTAATTTAGTAAAAATCACCTCTGTGTGTCATTCCTATTTGCATATTATCCTCTAATTAGGCATGACTGACTCACTCACCACTTCCACCTGAAAGGAATTATATGTTTTGAAGTGGATGGTTTGTAATCTCGGTAGGCCAGTGTTTCTCCTCCTCCTCCCCAACTTCCCCTTCCAGTGCCCCCCAAAACACATTCTCCTATCGCTTTTAACCTTCAAGCCTCTTTTCTTCTGCTCTTTCTGTTACTACTCTTGCATTATTAATGGGACTGTAGCAATTCAGCCAGAACACTGACATTACTAATTACTACTTGTAGCAGAGGAATGGGGAGCAAGACAGAATCTGGGTCAGGAAATGTTGTCATCATAAAGTGATAGCATCAGAATGGGAAGCAGAACTGTGTATGAGCAGCTTTGCATTGGAAATGTCTCCTTCCCCCCTTACCACACCTATGCACGCTCACTAAGTGCATCCTCCTTGCTTATTTGCCGCTTGCAGATGGGGAAAACCATCTCACACACACAGAAGGGTTAATGGACCTGTAATTTCCAAGAGCAGAGGAATGGAGTGATGGGTTGTGTTCTGCCTCGCAGCGCTTCAAGCATCACAAAATTCATGTGCATCTCATTGCTGGTGCTGTAGTAGGAAGCCCCTTCCCCTGTAGGTGTCAAAGGCTGAGGAAGCAAAGTGGCTGCGTTTATTTTTGCATTCAGCGAGAGCCCGTCACGCTCGGCGCGTTCAGATTGTCCTTGGCAGCACCAAGGGCATCCTCCAGCAGCAAACAGCTCACTCTGCTCCAGGTTGGGGAATATGGCTGCTGTGAAACCAGCACAAGAACCTTGTTTTGGGGATGCAGCAATTAACCAGTGATTACTGGGCATAAGAAACTGCCTGTTTCTGGTTAATGGAGCTACACTTCTTCACTCAGTTGGGCAGAGCATCCGCTTGGGAGTCTGGTGTCCCCTGGAGGCCTTGTGTGAACAGTTGTGTTGTCGCCTTAGCTTGTCCCTTGGGAGCGGGACACGTGTGAAAAGGAAAGTGTCATTAGCTGTAAAACGTATTGACTTAATGGTAAGTGACAGTCAGGGAAGGTAATCTCTAAATGCACACGGTTGCCTTTGAATAGTGAAAACAGCTAAAATACATGGGTCAGCAACAAAACACAAAATGGATCGCTGTGCGCTGGCAGAGGACAAGGCCCTGTCCCAAAAAGATGCTTTAAAAGAGCTAACTGAAATCTAATCCCTCCTAGAGGTATAACTTTGCTTGCAAATGATGAAGGGTGAGAGCACGTCTCTGGGTGAAATGCCTGGCTCGAGGTGTCAGATTCCCAAGAAGTCTCTTGGAGACAATGAAGGGACCATGTGTTTATCCCCTGTCTGTGCTGCTGCTCCCAGTACGTGTCCCTGCCTGTGCATCAGTTGGGTGCCAGTGTTTGGGATGGGGATGGGGGAGCCTCAAAGCCATCGGGGCTCGGTCCCTGCCAGGCAGTCGCGCATCCCGATGAACTCAGAGCTGCTTCATTGATATTCCCCGGGAGGGCGGGAGCAGCATGACTCCCTCACAAGTCAGATGGTAGCTCACACAAAGCCAGTTCGATATTTAGGCTGGGCAGACTTGACAATATCCCCTTTCAAAGATTATCCTTTAAACTGTCCTAGTCACACACCGCCTTTGGCTCCTGCCTGAGCCTTTTGTAAGGATGAGCGGTATTTAAAAGAGAGGCTGGCTGCTCTAATCTCCTCTCCGTGGGCTGTAAACCCTATCCTGCTGTAGCTCGCCAACTTTATTTCTCTTACTGATCGTAATAAGTGTAGGGCTCTTAAACCCTGGCTCATGTTTTATCCATGGTGCTGGTGGGGCTGCCTGTTATCTTGAAGGGAGCCCAGAGCAGAGCTTTGCTGGTGCAGCTGAGGGCATTTGAGGGAGAGCAGACATTCCCATGAAGTGGGAGCTGGTGATAGCAGTAATTTCTACTGTATTTAATAAAGCCATTGTGGAGCTGCAGAGGTCTAGAGTTTACTATCCCACATTCTTTTTTTCTTTTTTTCCTAAAGGCAAGGACTGATTTTCCACTAAAACTAAGCATTTTCAGTAAGGCAAATGCTCTTTTTGTCCAAAATTTCATGTGCACGTATTTAATTAAAAGGCAACAGGGTTAATGAAGCTTTGAGTGCATAAGGCCTCATTCCCTGAATTTAATTTTCTTTAATTGCTCCAGAGATTGAAATTCCCAGCTGTGATTGTCCCCTAACATGTGAATTAAGGAACCGGAAAGGGACAGTTTGATTTCTCATTCTGTACCAGCTTCTTCCTCTTTGACTGAATTTTCATCTCTTTGGTAGAAAAGGAACTAGATAAAATTACCTTCTTAATTCAGTGTTTTACCTTTCAGTAGAATTGGCAAAGCTGTGACCTGCTGACATTCTGGACACCGGGAATGAAGTGAAAAACAGGGAGTGCTTGTGTAGACTGTGTCACTCCTCCCTAATGTATTGCAGAAGGTTGAGAGCAAATACAGTTTTTATTCTTCTCCTTCCTCAATACCTGCCATTGCATTCTGGATCAGTGGAGCTAAGTCAACTGAATTGCATGGCACAGCCCAAATCAAACCAGACTTCATTAGTGTGCAGTTTTAAAATAAAATTTTAAAAAAGGGTATTTTAGGGGTTTGTTGCTGATTTACAGGGGTGTTTGAATGGTGGTCTAGGCCTTCTGTGAGACCCAGGGTCCTTTTGTGGTCCTCTCCTGTTAACTGTTGTGTGAGCTCATAGTCCAAGCTTTGTCAAAAGGCAAAAATCTAAAATGCAGCAAATTCATGAAACAGGGAGATGATCAGTGATGGGAACAGCCAATTGCGTTCCTGGCTTTGTTATAATGAAAGCTGATGGCCCTTGCTGAATGCCCTGTATGTGGTGTGCTCTGTCTCTATTGTGGCAGGTGCTGTTGGATATTCCAAGGCTGCCTCATGTTTTTGTGTCCTTATGGGCTTGTTAGCAGCTTTAGCCTTGACTAGGTGCTTAATAGTAAAGAAAGCTTCCAGCAGCAACAGAAGGCATCGGGGTTAATTTAATGCACACCTAACACTGGAACAATAGCAGCAACAAGTGTTTGGGGTTTGCCTTTTGGAGGCCTTAGCTGTCAAAAATCCTTGGGAAAATATGTAGTAATATCCCCTTGATCTGGTGGAGACTTGCCCTAAGCCTCCAGCATGTGGTACTGATAGATAAGCATCCCTTACCTGAACAGGTATTTCAGAGCTGTCAGGCTTTCCCAGTAAGAAGCTGGTGGCTGCTGATATACGTGGTGGTGCCTGGGGTGCTTTTGGGGGATTGTTTTGGATGAACTGTGCTTTGCTTTCAGGAAAGTATCCAGTCTCTTACTGTTGCTGTGGAAAGGACCACCCTGCAGGTACCCCTGCCCTGGTTGTGGAGCTGGAGGGGTGCAAGGGTGGGTTTGGCACCCAGCACCCTGGAGATGCACACTTGGAGAGGTGGCACAGAGGTGCCCCCCATGTGTGACCTCTAACCTGTGTTAACCATTCACATCACCTGAATCTCTGCCTGAGTCCGTAAAACCATTGGGCTTAAAAAAACCTAGTAATTTTCTGGCATTCTTTAATGCTTTCGTATTTCCAGTCAGCCTGCTCATCTTCAGCTGGGGTCAGCACAAATTCCCCTCTCAAACTTGCACTTCTGGCCTGGAGGAATCCACCTCCTTTGCCTACTACCCAACACCTCTCCTGCGCCGTGCTGGTTTAAGTGACCTGTGCCCTGTTGAATAACTAATGGCCAGGGTGTAGTGCTGGGGGTCAGGAGGTCCAGGGCCTGGCCCGTGCGTGGCTGCTCCTCCTGCCTTGGGCTCGGGGGCAGAGGTGATGCTTTAAGTGGTCTCTGTGCTGCTACCAGTGTAAACAGAGCAGATGTTTCCCCGAGCCAGGGGAGCATTAATGGAATGCATCGGCCCCGGCTGATGTAAAACATCGCTGCGAGTTTTGGGGCTGAGGTCAGCGGGACTGAAAGCTGATGGGAGTTTAATGTGGAGTCTGCCTCTCCGAGCTGAGGGGTCAACTGAGAGAGCTGTGGCTAATGGAAACGCAAGTACACTCCTCATAAATCAGTGCCAAAATGCTGAGCAGGCATCGGTGTCCCTGGATCCCGTGGCCAGCAATGGTTCTGTAACCACCCTTTAGCTGTTGGGTGGATGCATTCCTCACTGGGTGCCCTTCATGTCACTGTTTGACTTTAGGAGGGACAAACAGAGGCTGAAAGTGGAGGATTGGAAAGCTTTGCTTCCATGGGCTGGGATAGCTCTGCCTGCTTCACCCTTTTCCCCCTGGCATTTGTGGGATCCCACGGTTGCTGCATCCTACCCGTGTGTGGAATGGCAGGAGGGCAGCTGGGATACTGCATTAAACAAGTTGTCCTCCTGGTCAGAGGAGATGGATCGTGTTTCTGCTGTGAGGTTGCTAGGAAGTCCTGAGGCATCCAGGAAAGCGTTGAGAGGCAGGAGGCAAAGCAGGCTTGGCACTACTTAGAGATCATGGGATTTTTTTTTTTAAAAACAAACAAGTCTTGTAAAAACTAAAGAGCAGCATTTTTCTAGACAATGAGAAGTCAGTTTGCTCTCCAACCATTTCCCGTAAAGCTGGATGCTGTAATGTGCCATTTGCCAATGAGATAAGATGCTTGTATTTGCTCAGTGATTTATCCCCTGTGAAGCCAATCTGAAAGAATGCTTTATTGCTCTATTTATTTTTTCAAAAGAACCTTCCTTGACCTCATTTTTGTGTTGGGAGCATGCATGCCTTTAAGCTAAATCTCAAAACCCGGTTGAAATTGGGGTCTGTCTTCAGGGTTGCAGCTTGAAACTCAACATCCATGGGCTGTTCATGGCAGAGATGCCATTGAGAAGCCAAGAGGTGAGCAGCTCTCCCTGAGGCCTTTTCTGATTGAAAAGCCTCACCACCATATCCAGCCTCATACACACCAACAAAGGCAGTCTGCAGCTGAAAGGGTTTGGGTTTTTTCCCTTTCTGTGTCCTCCTTAGAGGGCGGAGGTTAAAACGAAGCAGATGCTCTTGGATGGTGTCTCTGCTCTAGGAGGAGGTGGTTGTTGTACGAGGCCTTGGCTCCTGGCACGTGAGGCGAGGATGCTCCCTCCTATCTGAGAGCGGATGTCAGGCTTAATGAAAAACCCAGTCTGAATGAGCCAGATGATCCCCCTGAGCGAGGCGTAGCCGTGCTGTTACTGCACTACCTCCATCCCTAAGTTTGTGTGTGCAATTATCCATGTAAGTAAAACCTCCTTACGGCACATTCTCCCCAAACAAGGGAAAGGATCGCAGCTATCAGAGTGGGCTGCAGGGAGAGGGATGGATTTTTCAGGTAGCTGGAAGCTGTGCCAGGTTATGTGTTTGCTGGTAGCCTGCTACTATATTTAGTTTTTCTTGGCCTCCCAGAATGAGTGCGTTGAACCTTTCTAGATATGGAGATAGGCTCAGCACCAGCCAGCCCTGAGCACTTCTTGCCAGCTTCTGGGCTTTCTGGTTGTTTGCAGCCTTGGTCTTTGCTGTTCTGTGTCTACAGTAGAGGACAGTGAGATGAGGTGCTGTGAACACAAGCTGGTTCTGTAGGTGTTCTGTCTGCAGGTGAAAGCTGGGTGTTTTGTAATAAAACGTCTATTTTGGAGGGTTTTGTTATCGTGTGGCCTTAACCCTTTGTGGTATGTCTGAGGTGTGAAGAACAGGCACTCTGCAGGAGTCATTGAGGTGCCTTTCTAGTTTTGTACCACAAACACACACGCAGATATTTTCAGACACAAATTTCTCTTACTCTGAGATCCCTGTCTTGTATAATTCTGACTTACCATTGTAATTAAATGAAACGTTTTTTTCTTCTTGGAACTTTATTCTGGTTGCAGCTGTTGTACAAGCTATAGATTTCTAGATTTGTGTCAGAAAACCATGACTTCAGACCACTGGGATTTTGGTGGGTGGGTGAAAGTGCTAACAGATTAATGAGTTTTACTTAGCATCTCCATCTGCCAGACTAAACCGTGTTGTGCACAGGAGACTTAACACAGCTGGTTTGAGCTGGTCCCTGGAAGCAAAGCACCCTTCACCTAGTCCAGGCTGACCCCTGATCCAAAAAGAAACAAACACTGCTCTTTCGAAAGACAGTGCCTTGTGTATAATTATATTTGCCTAGAGAAGCTGTGGCTTCCCCATCCCTGGAAGTGTCCAAGGCCAGGTTGGACGGGGCTTGGAGCAACCTGGGATAGTGGAAGGTGTCCCTGCCCATGGCAGGGGGTTGAAACTGCATGAGCTTTCCAAACCATTCAATGATAATATTTGCTTCTCCTGATCCAAGCACTGTGGTGAACTCAAGGTGTACAAATATGGAGAAATGCAGGGGATCCTCTAAGGACCAGGTAGAAGCCCTGACTACTCACCAAACACGTGGATCGGGCTCCTTGTCTGCAACTTGCACTCTCATGTATTGCTGTGACACTTGCAATTACTTTCCTTGTGCTTTACCTCCATTAGGAGATAGCTGACTCCATACCACACATTCTAATTTATCTCCATCCCAGCGTGGGCGACTCATAGCAGAGGGAAATGCCTGGGAAGGGATGGCTGTGCACGGCCGTGTGTGTAGCAGTGCAGTCGGCTTCAATCTCTGTCGCTGCGAGGGGCAGCCTCACAGTCCAGCTGTGAGCAGAGCTGGGGTGAGGAATGAGATGGCCTGATCAGGAGAGAGCTGCTGTGCATTAGCTGTAGCTGTTGGCTTTTCTGTTCCCTCCTGTGAGCTCTGAGAGTAAATGGGAATGGCGTAGCTGCTGAATAAGAGACATGTTATGCTTCGCCTGCATCCGTTTAGAGGTGGCAAGTTGCCATGGCTAAGACAGTGATCAATTATTATTCTGAAATCAGGGATTATTCTTCAGTTTGGTTGGTTTTTTTTTAAAGAAATGGGATATCTGTCATCACCAGTGCCCAGAAAATAACTGCAGAAGTGAGTGTTGCCATTGGTGTGGGTGCTGTGTGTGTGCCTGCACATACACACTCTCCTGCCTTTCCTGTATGCCTGTTTTTCAATTTTTTCATTGCCTGTGAGACTGGATAAACAACCCTGAGCCTGAGGAGCCCAAAGGCACTGGGGAGCTGCAGGGTGTGGGGGAAAGGCTAGCCTGACTGATTTGGCTGTGTAAAACTGAGAGGTATTTACTCAGTGCATTGGGTGAGCTGTTGCTGTGTATAATGACTTGTGCAACTGCACAGCTAGACCAAAACAGACCGAGGCCCTCTGACAGCCCTCTGACTTGTCTCCCACATGGAATCATTACAGCTGCTTCTCAGGAAGATGCAAAATGCCCGTGATCTGTTTGCATGTGTTATCCCTGATTGCTTTCTGTTCAGAGTGCCTCTTTGCAGTATCAGTGAACCTTTTCACTGCTACCTGTGGGCCTGATGACATGCTATCCCAAAAATTTGGACTGGATAATTCCTCTGAAGTACCTCACATCACTGTGGAAAAGCAAAAGCAAGCAATGCCAGTTACTAGGAAAGCTATTGTAGTCCTTGGACTTGGATGTTGGGGCATGTAGAATCGGAGAAAGAACGTATATTCTTTATATTACAGCATTAGTGGCACCAAGTATTTTGTTCTGATTCTTAGTCAAGAATGCCAGGAAGCCAGAAGACCCTCAGAAAAGTTTAAAATTATCCTCTGCAGTCTAGAAATCTGCCTTCCAGTAAGATGTTAAAGCTAAGTCTTTAAGGAGACATGTTGAGATCACTTGATGAGTCTGTCAGGGTACACCTCCAGAGATGTGTGTAGTGTTTTAAATGTAACAGATAATGATAAGTTAGTATTAAAAGTCTAAAAGGCAAAGCTGGCTGAACCCCCGTGCTTTGAGTCATCTTGGAGCTTTTGGATCAAGTTGGATATCTTGATTGAAAAGGGGGGGGGGGGGGACTTTATACTTAGGTATAAACAGAATTTTTGATAGAGGGAATAGATGTTTTCAGGAAGCCCTATTTAATGGTCACTTTTGGCTCATTCTGGACCGAAGTCTATTGCTGTAACGTGATGACACTCTGTAGCCCCATGATTTCAAGCTGTGATCCAGCTAGATTGGCCAGGCTGAGCCAGCCTAGGTGTGAACAGCCAGGGCTGGCTGACAGCCACAGAGCTGGAGGACTGCAAGGAGTGGGAGCCTGGATTCAGTAGGTAACACCCTCCTGAGGACCCTGTGGTGTGGTAATTAGTGCTGCCAGGAGAGAGACAGCCTCAGAACATGTGTGATTCAAAGGCCACAGTGCAAACCCCAAGGGGAAGAATTTAGAGAGAGCTCTCAGGTAAAGCACAGCTGAGGGTGCAGACTGCCCCTGACCCACAGAGAGCAGTGTGAGGAGCAGCATTCCTGCTGTGTCCATAAGGTGCTTCCCAAGTGCCTTCCAAACAACAGGGGGCTAGGTGGACTTGTAGTGACACCACACTGGGTCACACCAATTATAGTAGTAGAGAAACTAAGCACCATTTTGATACTCAAGAGTAAGAGGTTTTTGTGAAAAGGGCTGTAGGTCATCACTGTATCCAAAACTCTGCTTTTGGCCTGAACTCTGCAAAACGGGCTGTGTTTTGGCACGGTGGTTTGTTAAGTGTTCAGGCTGAGGGTGGTTATTTCTCTACATGTATACTGAGAGAAAGGTCATGCTATAAACTAGGGCTCCTGGGTTTCCTCTGCTGGACCAATGCATGTGGATGTGGATGTGCAGGAAGGTCCTGCTCTGAGTTATTCTCTGCTCATTTCTCTTTGTGACTCTCCACTTAGTGTTGAGTAGAGATGTTTATGCATATATTTAGGAAAGGCTTGTCTGGAAATAAACTTCTCTTTGCAGCACTCCACCTCCTGCTTCGTATTTCAAGACTCTTTGTTCTCTCATAGTAATTTCGAAGTGGATTAGTGCAGGTCACCAAGGCATCCACATCAGTGAAACACAGCGAGGTGTTACTGTCATCTCCCAAAACACTCCAGCACTCACCCCATTGCTTATCAACCCGCACTCCAGCAATCCTAATAGCTATGTCAGAGCAAGATTAACAGAAAATCCAAGCAAATATTTATGGTTCCCCTCAAGGTATGTATTAATCAAAGAATGTGAAGGTGCTTTATGAGGAGAGCTTGGAAACCTTGCTCACGTGGGCTGAGGAGGGATTCTGCCAAGCTGGGTAAGCTGCTGCTGGCTTGGGGAAGAGGTGTGGGGCAGATGGTGCAGGGGGGATGCAGGGACATCCCCCATGTGGGAATAAGGAGAGGAGTAGTCCCAGATCTAAAGGGCAGGATTAAGGACCTGTGTCTTGGTTGCCCCCAGTGCTGTGGCAGCTCAGGAGTGAGAGAAAGGAGGAGAAACACAGACAAAGCAGAGGAGCAGTGTGAGGTTGGAAGAAGGAAGCACAGGAGTCATGCCATGCAGCATGGTGGCATCTGGGAATTGCCTGGGGAGGCAGCACTGCTTGGAAGGTGATAGTTTTGACCATGGTGAAGGCTGGTTCCTTTTGTCTGTGCGGCTGTGCAGGTTTCTGGAGTTTATGGAACAGTATGAGAGGGCTGATGAGGTACAGCTTTCTCCCCAGGGGTAAAGCTACTGCCAGAAAGATTGGGTGCCTGACTCCACTCTAGTAACAGTGAAGATATTTTCCTAGTTTTAAAATGTCTCATAGAAACATGTAAACTAAGATTTTAATAGGGGCATATCAATTCTGTCCAGAACCATGTATTCTGAGGCTGCTACAGAGGAGAACCCAGTGAGGAGTGTGGTGGATGCTGCAGTTCAGCTAAAGTCAGAGAGACACCAGTCTCCAAAGGGGAGAGCTGGAAAAGAGGAGGAAATGTTCTGGCTGGAGCTCTAAACTCTAGGAGATATCTTTACTCTCCTTAGCGTGCTATAGTCAAAGAATATTTTGTGCCTGGCAAGGCCACGGTAATCACTAATGCTTAAAAATATTGCTTCCTCTCTTCCAGAGGGGGGGAAAAAAAACAGGATTCCTTGTAGTTTGCGTGGGTTTGGGGGGTGTTTTGTTCTGGCTCAGCTGCAGAGCTGCGACACCAGAGGGAGTAGGTGAGCCTCGAATAGTTGCTTTCAACAAAAACCAGCAGCAAATAATCACAGCCTTTGCAAGAGGTAAATTAAAACCATCTCCAGCCTGGGAAACATGCACAGCTCAGCATCTTTTGTCCATAAATATTTCCCTGCTGTTGAATCTCTGTAACCCCTTCGGAGCCCAGCAGCTGTGCTTTTCCCTGCTAAAGGCAAGCAGCCTGTTCCCCGAGTGGCTGCTGGACAGATTTTGGACCTGTCCATAACTCTGTGGCTCTGTCAGAATTTATTGGCCTGGAGAAGTAAAAGGGTTGGAGTGAAACCAGTCTGGCCTTCCAGCATGGCACTGGGCAGCCTGGCATCCCTGCGGAGCAGTTGCTGGCACTGGAGCAGTGGATTTGGTAGTTTCCTTGGCTCCCCTCAGGTGTTTCTATTGCTGAAGCAGCACTGTAGCTCCAGAGGAGGTTGGTCTCAGTGTCTTCTGTCCCACTTTAAACATGGGGGTTGTCCAGTCCTTGCACACTCAGCAGGGCCACTCAGGGAGCTGGAAGTGTGGGGTTTCCACTCTTGTGATCAAAGCTTAGTCCAGATGGATCATGTTCTTTCCCGCCCAGTCTCATGGCATTGAGATAATACTATGAGGAGTACATGCAATTCTGCTTCGAGGAAGCTGAGAGCAAGCTGCCGTAAGAGGGCTCCAGAGCCCTGTTCTTGAGTATGATCCTTTGTGGAGTGATCTTCCCCTTTTTCTTTATCAGCATGTCCAAGCTGCCTTAGCAAAATCCTCTTACACCTGCTGTAAATGTTGTTTTTTCCTGCATTGCTCGGACTGGTTATGAACCTGGTCTTTTCACTTTAATCAGCACAACAAAAATGTGCATACTACAAAAATGCCTTGAATAAAGCTTATTTCCTCAAATAGAGGAAATTTTACTTAGTAAGACTTTTTCCCTTTTCCTGTTGCAACCATAACCCCATAGCAGGAGCTGTGTCAGGGAAGCTGCAGGGAGAGGAGGTCTGAGACCATGCTGGGGGATTCATCTGTATGCAGTGTGCTGTGTGCCCGTCTGGTAATGAACACAATGAGGCTGGGGATGGGTTTGGGCAGGGGAGGGAGGTGTGTTGCCATGACAATACAAATTGCAATGGATGACTCTTCAGATAAAAGCATCACGTTAGCAAAGGAGGAAAAACAGTGTAAAACAACAGTAGAAAGATTGTGTGAGTTCCAGCTTTAAGAGGTGGAGCTTGCTAGAAGGACATGGGGCTGTAGGTGCTAATTCTGGAAATGTTCTTCCCCTGGAGGTGTTGAGGAGCATTAAGATCAGGCAGGAGCCAGGCCTCCTGTGAGTAAGCGTCCAGCAAGTTCCCATGCAAATATTTGAATGTGTAGTAATGAGTGCCAGTAATAGCTGAGTGCTGACTGCACCGTGGGAGACACTGGGACTGATAGCACTGATAGCCTGGTTACCAGTGAAGATCCAGCTGCCAGCCAGATACAGTCAGACACAGTGCAGATGGAGAACTATTTATATTTCTATTGTGCCCCAAGCAGGTTCCTCTGTGTTACCACTGTCTGGAGTAGTCACTGTCCCCTGGAAGCCAGAGGGAGTAAGAATGTATTTTGAGAGGATAGTGAAGTCCAATAGACTAGTCCTGCTGTAGGGGGTTTTTAGGAATCTCCCTGCTGATCCTGTTTAGGTGGAATGTTTCTAATCCTACTGTGAATCCGTGTTAGAGACAGGGTTTGTTTTCAGTCATGGCCAGTGTAAGATCTGTTTCTACTTAGATCTGGCACCTTTTTAACACCGACTCCAAAGACCACAGTAAAATGGGCTTTTTTTAACTTTCATTCTCTCAAAAGTGTTCACAAGGAGAAACTAAACTTACCCAGTTGCCTGTAATTCAAGATGTGTTATGATTCCACTGCTGTCGCAGCCAGTTGTGTCTTGTTGTGCACAAATAGACATTCCAAGGAAGGATGGGATAATTAGAAGCAATCCAGTGATTCTTGTGACTATATAAAAATAACAGGACTTTTTCAGGATGTGTTATTTTTAGGAGCCTCGTGTCAAAAAGGGTCTGTGGGGTTTTGCATTCAAAAACAGTAAGATGAGGTGTCGTACATGCTTTTTTTGTGCCTTTTCTTTTTTCCCCTGAGTAAGATGCTGAGGGCCTTGCCTCATAAAATAAATTGACATTGGAAGTTGTTGGGATAAGTAACACAGGCCACTGACTTGCTGGCAAGGGGACATCAGCATCAGGTTTAGCAGTGGGACCTACAACCAGCCAAACAGCAGGAAGTAAAGATCTGGTTTAATGAGAATGTGTTTCAAATAATACACCCAAAGAAACTTGCAGCCTGAAGCTGTGTGATGCCTGTTTGAGCTGTGTTTAATTTGGTGGTTTACTGTGTCTTGGGAAGGGGGACTTTTTCCTGTCCTATAAGGAGACCTTGCTGTAAAATAGTGTGTTTTTCACACTTCTCCTGAAAAGCTGTTCTTTCAAGGGAGACGTTCCAGATTGGTGGCCAAAACCGAACAGTGAGGGTTTTGTGGGTTATGTTACAGCATATCCTCTTTGTGCTCCTGGGAAGTCAAGCAATAGCATTTATGTCTTAAAAAAGGGGGGAGAGGGTTGAGGGTCTCAGTAGCTGCTCACTGTGGCTGCTGAGCAGCATCTAACCCACCACACCAAGCCCTTCCACAAAGGTACTTGTTGGTAGTTTGTGTTACCAGAGGCTGAGCTTATGTACCTGAACGTGGATAAATTAAATTCACAATAAATACTGGAAGTGGTCTTGGGTGCTCTACTAGTGGGACTTTGCCTGATGATCAGTGGGAACTGCTTGTCCTAAGGTCTGGTGTGGGACAGAGCAGTGTTTCCTTTGGGTTAAAGGGTAAAGAGCCAGATCTTTAGTGTTGTTTGGTTCCCTTTTTGCTGGAACTCTCAGGTTTGAGTGGCTGGTACTGGTGCTGGGGAGATGTACCAGTCATTCATGTGGGAACCACAGTAGGGAAGAAACTTGGAGCCACTGCAAGTACAAAGCAGTGATTCTTTGTCTTCTTTTAGAATAATAGAGCTCCAACTATGTAGTGTCCTCAGTAATAGCAAATTCCCCTCAAAAAATGACAATAAATGATGTCTTGGGATCTTAACATACCCTGTGAGCATCACACTGACTTTTCTCCCCAAACACCACTGTGCTCACATCATCTGCCCTAGTGAGACCTGACAAACAGGGTTAACTTTTACTTCTGGACTCATAATCAGTTTTGTGGTTTCCACCCAATACTGCTGCATTGTTTTATGTGATTCTGAAAGTGAAACCAAAGTGAAATTGTCCTGTCAGCTTTTGCTGTTGATGCATCTGGAATGTAAAGGGGCAGCGTGCTGATGGCAGCCAGTGGATGATTTTCAGTGTAGGCTCATCTTGCCCTCATCTCTGTAAATGGGTTTAAACAGGTCTGTGGTTATTGTGTAAAGGAAAAAGAATACTTTTTCATTAAAGAAAAAAAAGGAAAGTTAAGATTCCTGATTATAGAACTTCTGACCCCTGTTATTGTTGGATTGAGCATGTCTGCATTTGAGGTCAGCAAATCAGAATAATATCTGATGGAAGAAACTCAGGGGTTTATTAAGCAAACATAAACATGCCATAAGTAAAAGGCCAAATGCATTCCTGATGTAAATGAAATCTTCAGCTTGTTAAGCATTGTTTTCCAGCAGATGTGTAATTAGGGTTGTGTGGAACGGAGCATGTTGGGTCACCAAGGAAAAGGGGTGTGTTGTGCATCTGCAGGGCCCCCTGACCACACAGGAGCCCGGGGCTGAGCTCCCTGAACACTGCCCAACTCTGCCTCTTTGCTGCCATCTCTTTTTGTTTCCCTCCCCTTTTGTCCTCCTTCGGAATGAGACATCTGTGCTCCTCCACTGTCTGGTGTCCGTGCCCACGTGCATCCCTGACGGAAGCGGGAGAAAAACCCTTTAATCCTTATAAGGGGGAATGGTGGTGGCCTCTGGTGTTTCCGGAGTTTTAAGGAAGTCCCTCAAGTTCCTTCTTGTTGACTCCCCTCCGCAGAAATGTGACAGATGGGTCTTTGCCTTTTATGGCAAATAACCCTGGTTTCCCTTTGCAATAAAATCCTGGGTCAGAAGTGGAAGCGAGAAGTTGGGCAGGAGGAAGGGGCTGGTCTGACCAGCTCCCAATGGGTGGGGATGGCATTTGCGACATAGTAAATTCTAGGCTAAAATAAAGCCAGTTACAACATCTACCCGGAGGTGCTGGGTTGGTTTGTTTGAGGGGTGCCATGGATTTTCAGTTTTGTTGCTTAAGACAGCAATTAGGATTTGTGACTCCCCTTAATTTCACGGGGAGAAGTTTATCTGGTCCAAACCCAAGGTGGGTTTTGGAGTCTGATTGAGTCTAGATAGCTCTGAGTGAGTCTAGATAAGCACAGGAAGACAATACCCACTTCTTTTCTGCAATCACCTTCAGTCCTTTACACCAAGCAAAATGTCTTGGCCTCTTGCAGATGTCTCAGAATAGTTTTCTTCCTGGACCCTAAAGAGCCATTTTTTTACAGCAGTTAATGTGGTCTCTGTGCCTGGCGCTTGGCACTGGTGTCACTCATTAGCTGAGAGCAGGTAATGTCCCTCTGGGTGGTAATTGCTGATGGTGTTGGGAAGCCAAAAGCTGGCTTTGTCAGCCAATAACGTCTTCTACAAATCATCCCTGGCTGCAAATGATTTGATGAATTTGGACCTTAAAAGTATTTTTCTAATAAAGTCAATCTCCTGTTTCTTGCTACGGAGTGTTTCATCTCCTGTTTCACAAGGTTAATGCAAATGGCTCGTTTGGCACTCAGTTTAACTGCTCGGTTTTTAAGTGGTACAGCTCATGTTTCTTCCCTGTAAAACCTGTTGGCCAGCACTTTAGTTTTCATTCTTATGTGGCACTTGAGCTCTGAAATTCAGAGGGGGAAAAAGGGTAACTGGTTAGGAGAGTCTATCATGATGTTCCCAGGACTGTTTCATTCCAGCCACCCCTCACTAGATCACTGTGTCTGGTTCCAGGTGTGTGGTTGCGACTTCTCTTCTGGAGAAAGGTGTTGCCATTCCTTGGAAGTTGGCTGTGGGAGGGTCAGTGGGGTTTGCTGACATGGAAACCCTCTTCCTCAGCTGGTCAGGAGGACTAACTGGAAGTGCTTTGGAAGTGGTTTTCAGAAGCATCTGCATATTCTTCAACTCTGTGATGTTTGTGATCACACTCTTTTATTTTTTCCTTCCTCTCCTTGTCTTTACAATAGACATCCCGGGAAAATGAGAACAGGATCTAGAAGTTGTCCTGGGGCTGGGGAAATGGCCGAAACCTGTCTGTTTCTAAACATCTCAGTTGTGCTGCCAGAGTGGTTTGATTTAATCTTTTGCTGTCCCACGCTCTGTTTCTCTCTGTGGCTCCTTCTGCTCTGAGGGTGTCATACCCAGTCCTTTTGGAGGAGCTGCATGTACGGCATAACTTAATAATCCCTCACTTTGGATAAGGTAACCCCAAAACACCAGTCTTGATCCTGCATCCAGTCATACCAAAGTACTCTATACTTGCATTTCTTGTATTCTTTCTTACTATAGAGTGTAGGAGGAGGGAGAGTGTGCAGTAAAGGTGACTAGTGGACCCCAGTCCTGCAACAAGAGCTGCATTCCATGGTGACCCAGGGTGTTAGGGTGACTTTCCTTCTGAACCAGCAAGGATTCTCCCCTCAAAGCTGAATTGATGTCAGAAATACATTAAATATTCTGGTCTGTTTTGCTTCTGTGGCTGGGTCATGGCAGAAATGACTGTTGCTACTTGGGAATGAGCACTGGGTCTCAAACAGATCCCTGGAAATGAGGTGGCTTGTGCTTTTTCAGGGGGTTTTGGAGGTTTTTTTTCTGCTTTAACAGATGACAGGCTGTAACATTTCTGGTTGGTAGACAAGTCATGCCATGACTTGAACAGCATGCTTAATTAAATCTCTGTGTGCTCTGTGAAGCAGAGGTGGAGGGGGAGAGAGGGGAACCGGTCTTTGTGACGGGTGTTTGTGTGTGTAACAGAAAGGGAACTGTTCACTTTAGGATTTCACAACGCCGGGGGTTGCAGCTCTTGCCACCTCACTGGTGTTGTGAGATGTCTCCTGCACAACACTGGGACCTCACAAATGTTGCAGGCATTGGGTTTGGTCTCGTTTTTGCTGCCCCTTGCCTGGTCTTGTGTGGCTGTGCGGAAGTGAGCTTGTCTTGCTGCATCACCAGCTGTTGGTCAGAGCTGGTGCAGGTGGAGAGACTCCCTCTGGGGTTGCTAACTCAGCTTAGCTTCAAAGACTGCAGATCTGAGGTGGTTTTTCTCTTTTTCCAAAGTGTTTCCAAGCGCCACATTTGAAAAAAAAAAAGTGAATTGAAAGGGATTATATGATTTAACTGAAAATTAAATTACAGATTAAGCAATTCTTCAATTTAGAAGACAAATGTGCCCTGAATTACCCTCATTTGGCAGGACATTGCAGCACTGCTGTATTAACCTGCCTGTCCTCCTGCAGGAGTTAAGGCGGCTGATCGGCTTTGGCCAAGATTAGGCTGGGCTGGGGGTCAGCAGGCACTTTGCTCAATGGTCTTGGATCTCTGTATCCCCTCTGCCCTGCCCCTTGCCAGTGTCCCTTGGGAAGGCATATTGCATCATGCAGGGCCAAACAGCCTTAGAAGGGCTTGAAAAACCACCCACAAATTGCAGTTTGGATGGTGTTTTTTGCCACTTCTACACCAAATAGAAACCCAGGCCCAGCTGATGGGTGCTTTAGGTACAGGAGGGAATGGAAACATCATCTAGGGGCTCTGAAAGAGGAATCGGTGAGTTTCCAGCACATCTATTTCCCTGATTAGTTTTCAGCACTTTGTTTTATTTTGGTGTATACTCATTTGCTTGGTATCTATTGTTATTATTGTTGTCACTGTTTTGAACAGGCACCTGAACAGTTTTTGAGGTGCAGGAGGAAATCCATTGCACATCTGCA
>JAWWEW010000033.1:12997634-13030926 GCA_035583185.1 Anabacerthia variegaticeps | reverse complement strand
TTCCAGCACATCTATTTCCCTGATTAGTTTTCAGCACTTTGTTTTATTTTGGTGTATACTCATTTGCTTGGTATCTTCTATTGTTATTATTATTATTGTTGTCACTGTTTTGAACAGGCACCTGAACAGTTTTTGAGGTGCAGGAGGAAATCCAGTGCACATCTGCAGTGGAGCTTTGGGTGAGCTCTTCCATCACGCTGCACTTCTCAGTGGTTTTGCCTTTGTAGAAGTTTCAGCAGCTGCTGGACGGGCCACAGGCTCTGGTTTCACCACGGCCTTATTTTAGCGTGGAGAATGAGCTGCAGATGAGTCAGTGTCACGCTGGGGAACGTGGAAGATGGAGGTTAGCAGTTCACAGGGCCGTTCTCATTGCTCTGCCATAAATACTGTCGCTGTAAATACCATACTTGCAGGGCTGGTTGCTGTATGGCTCAGCTCAGGGGTGCAAACCTGTCCTGTCTGCACAGAGCTCTTGTGGGGAGCAGCAGGTAAGAGGTAACTCTAGACCACACAGGCATTAAAACAATAAATCATCTGAATGTTGAGATTTCAAGGAGGCCAGGTATCAGTTTGTCTTCTATTTTTGGCATCCTGGCTCATTCCCCTCCATTTTTTTTTATTTATTTTTGTTTACTCTGGACAGTTTAAAGTTAGGAACACCTTACTTTGGGGTTATCCCCTTGTTTGGGTTTAATTTCCCTGGCAGAGCAAGCTGTGCTTGCCCAGTTTCTGAGGGTGGATTTGTACCTAGACCACAGCTATTTACCAGCATTGCTCTGTTCAGTTCACCTTTCCCCATCTCTTGCTGGTGTTCTGATGACCTGGAGTGTGAACTTCTGCTGTAGGTAGATAGTACAGTTAGAGGCTCTAAATTGAAAGTGAAGTGTGTTAATGCAGCTAAATTGCCATATTGGAGAGACTCCTTAAAAGTGGTTGTAGTTGTGTTACATAAACCCGGGTCTTCATACAACTGTTGATGGAGGAAAGGACATCTGTAATAGAGCTCCTTGTGCTGATCCTTTTGTGATATAAGATCTAGGAGAGAGTGTAGGGGGAGAGAGAACCACAAAAAAAGGACAGAGAGAGGAGACAGGAGGCTCTCTCCAGTTCCTGCCACCCAAAGCCCTGGGTGTAGGGATTTGTGTCTGGGGCGGGGCGATGGAGAGATTTGTTTACCATGTGGTGGTGCAAGAGGGAAGTTTCAAAATTAACTTCACTAATTGTTCCTTCTCTCAGTCTCACAATGCACTGTTAGCAGGTACCCCTGCAAATAAGATACCTTGCTTTTGTTACCCTTAACCTTCTTGGCATCCTTGGGTGCAACCCCTACAGTGACCTTCTGGGAGTTATCCTTTAAGAATCAAGCCCCTTGTCTTAAAATCTAAAGCTGCTCCTCTCTCAAGGTCTCTATTGTTTCCACGAGCTCCACAGTTACAGCCACAGTTACAGCCCTTCTAGATTTCATCAGTTGCAGCTATTGGAAGCAGCATCTCGTTTTTGTGTGAGATTGTGCAGAGGATTACATGGATAACCTCCTGAATCTCTGCTGAATGGGGTACGGGAATCTGCACTGGGGGAGAGCAGGAGGGGCAGCTGCTGAGGCTTTGAACTCCTCTGCTGGTATTTAATTATTTACCTTGGCTGGGAAGGCAATAACTGTTATCTGTAATCGGTCCAACAGATCTCAAAGCTGTGCTTGACAGCTACAGATGTGTTTCCAGTAGCATGTGCTGAGTTTCTCTTAACTTCTTCCCTGGGAAGGAGCAATATGACCTCAGATAGAGTGATTTAGCCAACATCTTCAGTGTGAGGTCCCAGGCTAGATTTAACCTGCCTTTATAAAGTGGCCAAGCAGTGGTTTCCTCCACCTGCACTGCAGGTGGGCTCAGGTTGGTGGGTCACCACCTCTGAGAAGGTCACAAAGCCAAACCTCCCTGGCCGTATCCAAACTTTTCAGTGTGCTGAGCTGGGGAGATGCTGTGTGTGATACCAACCTGCTCAGGGCAGGGGGCTAGCTTCTGAAAACATGTAATTCTGGCCAGGAGAACTTATCCTTGTGAGAAACACATGTTCCTCAGCTCAGGAGAAAGGATCCTGGTACAGTAGATGTGTGATACAAACACCTTTTGCTGTATTCTTCACACCCTTGGAGCTTGAGAGAAAGTAGCTTTGAAACAAACATACTTTATAAACAACCAAGTAAAGAAAAAACAAGTTCAAATTAAATCATGATCTTTCTCAGTGAAAGATCTGATTTTTTTTTTTTTTACTCTGAGTGTGAGATGAATGAGCAATTTCTTGCTAACACCCTTTCCACCTCTGACCAGCCACAGGGTCATTCTGATGCTGAACAGCAGTTCTTGCATGAAGCTGCAGATATTTTTACTCTATAGGTCTCTAACCACTTCACCCAAACCAGCAACTGATCTGGCCTTTTAAAGTCAAGCTCTGTGGAGGGGAAAAGGTGGTTTTGGTTTGGTCTGTGTGTTTCAGGAACTTCTTCATTACAGATACGAAACAGTCCTACTGACTTAGGCAAGAGGTGAGAGTTACCTCATGTTTCTGGTTTTCTGATGCTAACAAATGATCCAAAACTTGGTGGGAACCAGCCTGCCAGCACATTTCTGAAAGGAAAAAGGCACTGAGTATCTCCAGTGTCTTAGAGGTGGGGAGGGAATACAATATGCTCAATTTAACAAGAGTAGGCAAAACGGGAGGCACTGCTTGGGGTCATAATTTTTTGGGTTTAATATATGGCCATAAAAGCTCTAGCCAACCTTCTTAAAGGTTGGACTCCATCTTGCAGGTCTTTTCCAGCCTTAGTGACCTCTGTGGTTCTTGGTGGGTGTTGGATATAAATGCATATTTTCTTTATCAAGCTTTTAACTCTCAGTCACATTTAGGTCTCTGTTTTTACACCTTTTCGCAGTCAAGTCCAAGCTTGTGCCTCTGTTTTATTTCTCCCTACAACCTCTCCCCTCGCAGAACAAACTGTGGCTGCGCTCGGCAGAGGAAAGCTCAGTTTTTCCTGGGTTCCTCTTGGCTGTTTCCTCCTCCTTCTCCTCCTCCTCCTCCTCCCCATCCCTGTGGTGTGAGCAGCCACCGCTGAGCGGCAGCGCTGCCCAGGGAACAGCCGTGCTCAGGGACCCTGCCGGGCTCCCAGGGGAGCAGCAAACCCACCCCCTGGCACAGAGGGATGCCCTCCCTGCCCCTTGCTCCTCACCCTGTCACTCCTCCCAGGCACGGCGTTCATTCCCCCACACTCCTTGGATTTTGTGTGTTTGGGGTTGGTGGTATCTGCCAGCAGCTCCGGGACTGGAATATTCCCACAGGAGTCGGTGCTGGAAGGAGCTCTCTCTGCACTGGGCAGTGGATTTGGGGTCTCACCTCCCTGTGCTGGGTGTTTGTACATCTCTAAAGAGGGGTCTCTCACCCAAATGGATTGTCTTGGGCTGGATTACAGCCTCTTGATCCCAGCTTAACATGTAGGAAATCCCAGAAACAGCCCTGAAGGAGCGTGTTCCTGAGAGCTTATCCATGCTTAAAGGTTGTATTCATTTAGCTACTTTTGCATCCATTTTTAGTTAAGGTCTGTGCAGCTTTGTGGGCAGCAAGACTCTGCGGGGAGGAAGGCTGTGTGGTTCTTTGTTTTCCCATTAACTCATCTGGTTGGGAATTGCAGCACTTTAATTAAACCAGCACAGTACGGACTGGCCCTGAGGTGCTGTTCTAAGACACTTGCATTCACATCTGTTTTTGGGTAAAACTCTGCCTGTCTGAGGTCGGCCTGTGCTATTGTGTGTCCGAGAGCAGGAGGAAGCACAGAATCAATCACAGGGTGTTTCACCTCCCTCCCAGCCAACATCCCTGCGCGTGCAGTCGGCAGAGACCACTGGAGTGTGCACCTCGCCCTTCCTGGGGGATGCGGGGAATCGCAGCGGCACAAGGATTTAATTAGCCAGCATATGGAGAGCTGAGGGAAGCGCTGGACCCGGCTCAGAGCCAGCCCTGGGAGCGGAGGGCGGTGCCGACAGCCGGGTCCATCGCCTGTTGTTGTTTTAAGTTGAGCTTCCCCCACCAGCTCTGCGTTCTGCTGGGTCAGTAAATGGCTTCGTGTGAACTCCTACGGCACGAGCGGGAATGCCGTGGGCAGTCGGGCTGGGATCCACGCGTGTCATCTGATGCTTTTGTCCATGTGGCACGTGTTTCCATCAGGAAAGCTGCTGCATCTGCACTGCCAGCAGTGCGTACAACAGCCTGGCCAAGAGGAGACGTGGAGACTGGCAGGGAGAAGTTGATTCCTTGGTTTGGGTTTTTTTTTCCCCCACCCCGATATGTGGGCTGGACCTTGGAGAGTTATTTTTAGTTGATGATAGATGGGAAAAAAAGTTTAGGCCATTCTTGAAACTGTAGCATCCATTGGAAGTGCCAGCAGAAGTGCTGAGGAAGGTGGTAGGTTTGCATAAAACACTTCCTGGTACTTTCATTAGGTGGTGGGACATCTAGCAAGAGTGTTGAAGGGTTGCGGTGCTAAGAGCTGAGCGGGCACCCTTAGCCAGGCTGGCCCTGAGCACAGAAAGCTGCTGACCCTGGGAACAAAGGATCCTCCTGAACCCAAACATGTTTGTGCTAATCCCGGCTGCTTCCTGGCGGCCGGTGAGAGGAAGCAGAGCCGCTGCCTCTAACAGATGTACAGCGAGGAGATTACAGGGTGCGATTAAACACCCTCTCCATCACATCCTCCCCTCCTTGGCCTGGAGCATTAATGGACTGTCCCAGGCTGCCTGCCAAGCTCGGGCAGATGTAACAGGCAGCAAATACTTAATGTCCTGTATCTGTGCCTGGTTTGGAGCCGTTTCCTAATGCAAAGGTTTGTGCAAACACACCATCCCTCGCACCGAAAGCGGGAGCTGGGTTGGCTGTACCTGCCTGCGAAGAGTGGGATGGGGGAAGGCAGGAAAACGTGGAATTCACACCATCCACAAATGATGCATTCAGCTGAAGTGCTGTTGAAACTAAAACAGGTGCCCCTACGTGAGTACAGCAGGGTTTGTTAAGGGACAAAGTGCTGAAGGAGTTGGGAAGGATCTTTATTTTGATGGACTGACCTGCTTTTTGTTCGCTACACTTGCAGTAGAAGATTTCAGGGCTGGGAAGGACTTGTTCCTTCTTTGTGTGGGTTTAAGTGGTGGCTGATATTGCTGTAGCCAGTCTTAGTGCCAAGTGCTGTTCTTCCCATGGAAATAATCTAGGCTGGTTGCAAAAAATCAGCTATTCTACTGTGCATTTAGGTTAATCAATGTGGTAATGGCAGAGTGTGTTCTACTATCAAACAAAAAGCTGGTTCTAAAACAAAAGAACCCATTGTGGAAATTGTAGAGTTTGTAGTTGCCCTCATGTGAGATGTGCAAAACTGTCATCAGTCAAGTGGCTTGGATTTGACTCAGTAACAATTCTAAAAAGTCACTTTTCTTGTGCGAGGGCTGTAGCCACAGTTATAGCGCTGAAGCAGTCACCGTTGTCTGAACCACGGGCAGTTCTGTGCAGAGAGGTCCAACACGTGTTCCTGTAACCACCAACAATGTGCCATTGTGGGAAAAGTTGCACCAAGTTCTGCTCATGACATGTGTATGGCCCCTGTTCCCCTGCCTGTGCTCTGGGGAGGATGTGGCTCTGTCAGGGGCAGCACCAGGTGACACTCGGGAGTCAGGGAGCCACGGGAGCATCCCCTTCATGGGGTGCATTGGCACAGGCAGAGCTGCCTGTGGGTTTGCAGCTCCTCGAGGTCAACACAGCTTGGGAGGGATCCCAGAAATGTGCACAGCTGTGCTGGGCCTGCTGTGCTGCAGGCACACAGAGAACCAGATACCTCCTGTCGTGCCATCCCAGGAATCTACATGGCCGTGCCTCTTCCCTTTCTCCTCGCCTGCACAAAAATCCCTTTTCCTGCGTGCAGGAGACAACTGTTTGGCAAATAACAGCAGCCTCAGCTCCAGGGAGAGCATTGTTCCCAGTAGCTGCCAGGCTGGAGGCAGTAGCAAAAGGCAAAGGGAATGACTCGGGACGAAGGTCTAAGTGGCACCATCTGCTTCAGAAGGGCATCATTTCTAATTCGGCAGCAGAGGAGGCTCCTGGAGTTAAGTGATTGGGAATAGCAGGCTCCTGGCTGGAAAATGTGCCAGCCCTCCTGGCAAAAAGCTGTTAAATCTCTGTTGCTGACGTGTGAAAGCGGTTCTGTGTAACAGGGCTCCAAAGGCTGTTTTTAACCCTTGCTGTACGTAAAAAAAACAGCAGAAGGCACTTTTGATCTTGGAATGGCATGTGGCCAGGTGTTGGGAAAAAAGGGGGAAGGTGGGTCCTCATCAAGGTATGTGAACAGCTCCAAGTCTGATCCTCCCGTGCTTCCAACAGCCAGATGTGGGCTGCCAAAAATGCACACAAAATGGTGCCTGTTTTAACAGCTTTAGCAGGAAAGTACCGGGCGTGATGAATGATTCATGAGAATCAGTAGGACCAAGGTATTTACTGCCCCTTAAAACCAGTGCCTGCCTGCCAAGGGGTGCATTTGTAAGGTGAGTGATCACAAAATCCTCTGCTGTGCTTTTGGGACCGAGGCACACACTTGGCTCCATGTTTGCTCCAGCCCGGTCTGCAAACACGTCCAGCTCAGCAGCCAGGACGAGGAGCCTTTCATTCTCCAGATGAAAGCAGGAGCTGTTGGGCATCTCCCAGCGAGCACAGATACAAACAAGTCCACATTTCACACTCCCCCCTCCTGGGGTGGCTTCCTTGGAAGCTTTGGCCTTCATCCTGTTTGTCTGATTCGCGATCAAAAGAGCGTTGCTGCCTACGTGTGTCTTGAAGCAGTTTCTTCTATCGTGTCTCACATAGACGTCCAATTTCTTCATTAAAATAAAATGAAGGTAATGCAATCAAATAAGATCTGTCTCTGCAGTCGTTGTCTTTTGCTGATAGTGAGACCAGGGCTGGGCAAAGCTCTTCTGGAATCTTCTTTGGTGTGCAGGGGAAGAGGATGCTGCACAGACATATGGGTTTTCCTGCCAGGAGGAAGGTTGGATCTAAGAGCCTGAGCCCCAGCCATCCTCAAGATGAAACAGTTGGATTGTGAAATGTGTACATTTTTCTAGTTTGATCTGGATGTTTTTTAATCTTTCTCAAATTAAAGGAAAAATCTCTTGTTTGACCCAAAACAAAATGATGTTTTCTTTGGCCAGCCAACCAGAAAATCAGCTCTGTCCCCAGTGTTGGTCCAAGCTCCCTTGCCAGTTGTGCCTCCACAGCAATCCTGCTCCATGCAGCTTTACCAGTCCCAGAGTAAAGCCTTGTTGCTGGAGAGTTTGCAAGAACAAGAGAGTTCAGTCGCTTGCTCTAAGTTTAGTTCAGCTATTCTGGTTAAATTCATAAATATTTGTTCATGTTTCACCTCTGTTTTATGGATGTTTTTCTGCATTCTGCTTTTTTAGACTGTTTAATCGTGTAAACTGCTTCAACTATATTTTTTGAGGTTTTACAAAACATTAAATATATATATTTTTATATATATATATATTTGTACCCCTGGTGAAGCAGAGTTTTTGATGCAGCTGCAAGGTTTCCATTGCCTGTGGAACTAGAAGCCCTTTATATGAAGGAGGATTTTGGTCAGGAAACAGGTGAACTTGATGTCCTTTAGCACCACATTTTCACCTCTGGGTTATAACCAGTGAACCTGGTAGCTGCCCCATGAGTTTTAGGTGGGATAGGATTTATGGTTTCTTTTTGTATAATTTTTCTTGTGCCTTGAAAAGACCCTTGACTCCAATTATTTATGAACTTTGGTCTCCTGCAGAGGACAGACCAGCAGACCTCTGTACTATGCTCACCCCCATCTTTAACTGAGAACCTGCAGCTTGGTGGGATGGGATTTTTCCCAATTCCTGATGCTGTTAGTGATGTAGTAGGTCTTTTCTTCCTTTAATATTTGCTATCCTCCTCAGGAAACATGTCGGAAGTGCCAGGGGCTGTGGAAGGAGCACATGAACCTCACCTGTGAGCAGCTGGCTGAGAAGGATGACATCAAATACAGGACATCCATGTAAGTGAACTCCACAACCAGGGAAGAATGGGTGTGGATGAACTGGTAATCAGAGCACACTGGGCAATGGTGTGGAGAGGGTGAGGCACCCCACAGGGGTTCAGTTTCTGCTGGGAGTCACCACCTTCCAGCAGAGAGGTCCTAGGGGTGTCAGAGCCGAGGGGTCAGACGGCTCCCAGGATGGGATTTCTGTCTGAAAGATATTTGGCAGCAGATCCAGCAGGTAATTTGAGAATGTGGGAAAGCTGTCACCAGCCCAGCCTGCTCCTCTGGCTACCCCAGTGTCTCCAGGCTGGCACCTGGTCCTGCTCAAAGGTGAGAAACCCCCATTAGCATTGCTGGGGGGAGAAGGGAGGTGTTGCACAGAGGCAGAGAAGTGGATTGAGTCACAGTGAGTTGTTATTACCCTTTGAAAATCTGGAGTGGAGACCTGCATGGTTTGCTCAGCTGCTGCTTTGTGGGAGAGGATGTGTTTCCTTACAGAAGCTTGTCCCTGTTTCTAACCAGTTTGTAGGAATTGTTACAGGCTGGAATGACATTTTGAAATACACAGGTGTAAATCTGGAGCATTTCCCTAAAATCTTTTGCAGTGTAATTTCTCCTGTTGCTACACTAAATGACAAAATCTTTTGCCTTTAGGAAGCAAGGGAAGGTTCATCCACGGAGTTACATGTCTGGTGCAGCCAAGTGGGACTTGCCCACATTGCCTAATCCTTTCCTCTGATTTAGAGTGTCTGGCATGTGTTGAGGTTTTGAATGGGATTTGAATGACTGTTGCTTGCTGATCTCTCAGTCTCTAATTCAGAACAAATCTTTACAGATTTGGTATTTCTTTTCTCTGCTACTCCTTTCCCTGTAGGAAAGAGGCGTGAGAGGGAGGAAGAACGAGTTGTCATGTCCCTAATAAGGAAAAAAAATACCAGTTTCAAAACCTTTAGCAGAATGTTGCTGTGCATAGATGAATCTAACTGCCTGATACAATAAAAACTTCCTTTTTGAAGCCCTGCATAAGGAAAGGGAAGCACAGCTGGGGTTCAGGCCAAACTTCCTGCCTTGCTTAAAGTTTCCAAAAAAAAATCTGCATTGACAGCATCCTGTTGAGTAGAGGAGGGAAAAGCAGCTGCAGCTCAGAGGAAAGTCAGTCTCAATTTGGGTTTTTTGTCTCTATTCTTAGCACATCTCCTAATGCCTGGGTGCAGGTCATGCTGGGTATAACTGCATGGGAGCTTTGGGTGGCTGCAAGGCAGGGAAGTTCCCACCTCACTGCTCCCTGCTCCTCTGGTTGTGCTGCTGGAGTAGTTTGTGGGGCTGTGATCCTCAAAAATACCTCCCTGCTGTCTCCCAAAAGTATGTTGACTTTGCAAGTCCACTGAAGTAGCAGGGTGGAGATGCCTGGCTGAGGATGGTCCCTCCCCACTGCCAGGCCAGCACAGCACAGCCAGAGAACGGTGCTTCCCTCCATGAAAACACACTGTCTTTGCTCTTCTGTCATCAAATTTCACTTCTAGGTTGTGAATTAAAGTGTAACGTGATCCCCAGCGGTCAGGAAATTGGCCCTTAGGATGATAATTTATATTCTTACATCTTTTAATTAAATGACCGAGGCTCTCTTCCATTTCTGTGCCAAAACAGTCTTGCTGCGAGCTGAGCCTGTGCTGGAGTGCATGTCGCTGCCAGGATGTCCCTTGGGAACAGGCACTGTGCTTTGTCCTGGATGCCCACTTGTGCTCTGCTAGAGTAAACCCATCTCTTAAACCTAAAGCAGCAATTTTCCAATTCTCTGGAAAATTTTAGGAGAAGAGGGAAAGCCCAGTCTCTGTGGGGAAAGATGTGACTATTTTTCACTTATTTAAATTTAACAAAACCCAAATAAATCTAGAGCGTAGCAGCCAGGCTTGGAAAAGGATATATGGTCGTGGCAACTTGTAGCCAGAGCAACAGGCAAACATAAAATGAGCTGGAGATTACAGCCAGGGGTTTGCTTTTCCTGAACTTTATCTCCCTGGCTGTATTTCACCACAGCCAAGTCAAGCATCCACGTGCCCTTTGGCCCTTGAACTTGTGTCTCAAATTCCTCCCAAGCCAGAGCCTGGCGCTTTGGCTCTCATGGAAACCAGGGCTGGGGCTGCAGCATGCAGCCAGTGATTGACTTTCTTTCACTTATGTTGTTCTTGAGTTGTCGTGGGCTGGCTCCAAGTGGAGCTGAGCCCAGACCTCTTTGGAACAGCGTTGGACGGTGGGGCTGGTGTAGGAAAAAAGGAGGAGAGGGGGGTTAAAGCATCACTGGGACGGTGTAACTAATTTTACCACAGGCTGTGGAGTCAAACTGGCCGTTGGTAACTCTTCTCCCCCCTCCTGCAGAGAAGAGAAGATGACAGCTGCCCGGATTAGGAAATGCCACAAGTGTGGCACCGGCCTGATTAAGTCCGAGGGCTGCAACCGCATGTCGTGCCGGTGCGGCGCCCAGATGTGCTACCTCTGCCGGGCTGCCATCAACGGCTACGACCACTTCTGCCAGCACCCCCGCTCCCCTGGGGCGCCCTGCCAGGACTGTGCCAAGTGCTCCCTCTGGACGGATCCCACAGTGAGTAACAAAGGCCTTTTGTGAATGATTCTCACCCCAATTTCAATCACCGTTCCATGCCAGCACGTTGAAAGATGCGCCTCCCACCAGAGGAAAATGGCTGGGTTCAGCCAGCACAACTCTTTCCCCTTCCCCAGGCAGCTATAAAACTACACCGGTGCATCAGCACAGAGTCACATCTGCCCACAGCTTGGAAGGAGCTGGTGTTGCTTTAGGGAAAAACAGCTCCTGTCAGACAAGGGCCCTGGCTGGAAGTGCTCTGAGTGCTGTTCTGGGGAGCGAGACTTGTGGAAAGAGCTGGTGGGGAGCTGCTGGCACCAGGCACAGTAGCTGGCGTTGGGATTATTGGGATTCATTCCTAGTTTTGCAGCTGAGATGGTGTTGGCATGTCTTGGCATCTGGAGGGAAGGGGAATTGTGGGTTTGGTGCCATGTCATTTGACTGCTGGTTCTGAGTCCTGTCACAGAGATGGACCCGTCGGAAAACTCTTAAGGCTGGAGTTGTAGTTGGGTCTGTTCTCAGGGCTGTTGTCAACAGCTGCAAAGGGAGAGCTGAGGCATGGAGTGAGCTATGAGGGAAGCTGTAGTAACTTAATACAGCTTGTAGCTGTGACAGGCATGGGAAAACTTGCTGCAGAGTCTCTGTAAATAGAGGTCTACAATACCAGAAATCTAGAAGGAATGTTGGTAGGAGCAGGAGTTGAATTTCCTGATTTCAGCAAAGCTGTAGAGCAACAATGTGCATCTGCCTTCCCAGCGCTTGTCTGAGCTTCCTTTTTCCTAATGTTTCTTTGTCTTGGGCTCCTGCAGCTTTCCAGGCTGCTCCCAGCCCCCTTCTCTGCAGGGGATGTGCACAGTCCTGTGCCTGCATGGAGCCAAGGAAAAGCCACTCTAAATCTCTCCCTCCTACCTGCACGCTCTTGGGGATCTCCCAGCATGTCGCAACCAGCGTAAACTTCCTAGTCCTCTGCTTGCCTGCTTTTTATTCCCTGCATTATCCTGTCAAAGGGAGCTGTTAAACTGCACACAGACACCTCCTTCCAGGCACCCCTGTAGCGTTTCCAACACCTGGCTACGTGTGTCTCAGATTGCTGTCCCACTGCTCCCCGTTTTCCACCAGGATGCAATCCAGGGTTCAGCAGCGCTGGCATCCGTTGTTCCCGTCAGGCTGCTGATTGTGATGGGGTTTGTTCCGAGCCAGAGAAAACATGAGGCCTCTCAAAAAGCTCGTACTGTACTTTCAAATAAATAAATAAATAAGCAGCACAAAGGGGCCACTGTCACCAGGCCCTTTCCAGCTCTCTAATTAACCAATGTTGTGGCAAAGAAAAATTTCCCGCTGTCAGCACAGAGCTGGCACTGCCTGCTCTGGTATCTTTTTTTATTATTTTTTTGGATGACAGAGCACTGGTGGGCTGGGGAGGTGAGGCTGGGTGACTGTCCTCACTCAGTGAAAAGAGTTGGCTGGGAGCTCAAATGATGGTGGGTACCTGTGTGTATTGTCCTCCTTCCTAAGGGGCTTGGTGACACCATCCCAGCCCCTCCTGGGTGACCTGTGCTCTCATAAGGAACATGAAAACAGGAGTTATCCTGGCAGGTGTGAAGAGGGGAAAGGAATTTGAGTCATAACATGAGGATTTGAAAGAGGAAAAGACTGTTACATCAGTAGTGTTCCATCCATTGCCAGGGACAATGTCCACCCAAGGGGTGACCTTTGAAGGATCTGGTTTGGGTCTTGCCCCCTATTATTTACAGCAAAATTCAGGTTTCTTTAAAATAGGGAACCTCTGTTCTTTTCCAAATGTTTAATGTTTTCCGATTCTAAAATAATTCTTGTGAAAGTATAAGTAAAACCTATTCATTAGCTTGGGTTAAAAACAAATTAAAGACAGTCCTCTAGGAACAGCAGCATCTGGTAGTCTTTGTCTCAAATGATCTTGAGAGAGTAAAGCAGAGGCTTCAAAATTTCCCATAATTAAAGGTTAGTTAAAATCTTGTCCCTACGCTGTAATCAGGCTGGAGTCTGATTTAAAAGTATCGGTGCAATATTCTCTGGCTCCAAGACAAAGCTGCACTTGGGGTGTGGGCAGCACCTTCTAGGGGGACAGGCAGCAATTGGTTAATCACTGCATTTCTTCTGGAGCTAATCAGTGCCCTGCACCCCTGTAGGAGATGAACATGTTCCAGGAGCTCTTCCTGGGAAGCAGCTTGGCCAAAACTCTGTGTGTGCCTGTCCTGCAGTCCATGTGGGCTCTGGCTCGGCTCGCCGGGAGCTGCAGGAGGGGCTGATGCAATATTGCCAGAGACAAAGGAAGGAGCAGTGGGAATAAAGCTCTTAGAAAGCATCCAAAGGAGAGCTACGAAAATGGGGAAGGGTCTAGAGGGGCCATACAAGGAGCAGGTGAGGTCTCTTAGTCTGTTCAGCTGGAGAAGAGGGGGCTGAAGTCAGACCTCATTGGGGTCTGCAGCTTCTTCACAAGGGGCAGCTCCAATCTCTACTCTCTGGTGACCCAAGGGAAGAGTGTGAAGCTGTGTCTGGGAAGGATTAGGTGGGATATCAGGGAAAAGGTTCTTCCCCCAGAGGGTGGTGGGCACTGAACAGGCTCCCCAGGGCAGTGGTTCCAAGCCTGACAGCTCAAGGAGTGTTTGGACAACACTATCAAGCACATGGTGGAATTGTTGGGGTGACCTGTGCACAGCCAGGAGTTGAACTGGATAATTCTTGTGGGTCCCTTTCAACTCAGGATGTTCTGTGTTTCTGTAAATTGGCTCTGGGACGCAGGGGCTGTGTTTGCCCTGATTTCTAAATATCTGTAGCAAACCTGAGGCTGCCGTATGCATTTTATTCAGTTTTTACCAATCCCGTGATGCAATTTGATTAATGCATTGTGGCTTCTTTGGTAAACCAGGTCCTACTCTCAAATGTACCATTTTGAATTTAATGCTCATCTTTGGGCTATCAGTAATATTGCACAGCGGATTTTTTTTGGGCTTTAAAGTTTAAGATGTTTTCAGTAAACTCTCAAAACCCTCCCAAAGGCCCATCATTAAAGTTCAAAGCAGAAGACTAATCATCGTGAGGTGTTTGCAATTATCCCTCCTTCTGGTGTTATAAAAAGATGATGTTGAGCACAGGCTGTGTAAAACATCAAATGCATTGAGGAAATGCATGAAGTGCACAGCGCTGCCTCTAGGATTTGGAAGGGGGGGGAATTTAGGATGTGGGGTTTGTGGTGGGCTTTTTTGGGGGAGGGGGGGGTTTAACTGCTGTAAAACGCCTCAATCATAAGCATATGGTTAATCCAGGGAATTCACAGAAAGCCATCGATATGTTGCTAAAAGAACTCTGCATTTCTTAAATGGCAGCGTGTTCTTGATCCCCATGGTGGCCCCCCTTTTCCTGCAGCACTGCGGATGCCCTGTTCCAGTTCCAACACAGCCTGCTTTTATCCCTGCTTCCTGCTGCATGGAGGAACACGCCGGAGACAGCCGATGCCTGTTCTTGCTCAGGCTCTCCGCAGCTGATCTGGGAATGATTTGAAACAAAACCCCTCAGTCTTTTGGAAGCCTCTGTCGTGAAAAATCATTTCAAGTTTATTAGTAACGGCTGCGGCCACACGTACGTGGAAAAAGAAAGCAGTAAAAGAGGCAGAAAGGGGGAGGCAGTGGTGCTGAGGCACTTTCTAAAGTAGGGGAGGGGTTGTACAGCCCAGGAATAGGCACCAGGTCTCTTGTTTTCCCTCTTTCAGGAGGCGGCAGCCGCTTTCCTGTGACACTTAATAATTAAAGATAACGAGAAGCACAGGAGATAAAAACAGAGCTTTCAAAAGCTCCCTGGCTGGCACTTTTGTTCTGGGCAGAGGAGGTTTTATTTGGGGGGAGGTTGTCTCTGTGTGACTTGCAGAGCTTTTATCTCCTTTGCTGCTGTATTTTCTCATTCCCAAGGGCAGTTTGTTTCTCTTTAGGCTCTTTCTGCATGTGGCAGGACCCTGTGTGAGTGCTGGACGAGGCTCCTCTGCACCAGCATTGTTGTAACAGGCCTCCCTGCCATGAAAAGGTGCCTCTCTTAGCAACCCAGCCCAGCTCCTCAGCTAATCCATCCACAGAACCAGCCATCCGTTCTGCTGTGATTGGCTCCGTGCTCGCTGCATTCCCTGGATTCAATGGGAGAGGGCTGAAAGGAGAAGCCTCCTCCATGCCGAGATCCTTTCCCAGGTGGGGGATCCAAGGGCAGGCTCCCACACTGACCAGGGGATGAGTGTTTATTGGTTTTGGCTTTGGGACTGGGGATGGCTCCTGCCCAGAACATCCTGGTAGCGGCTCTGGGGCAGAGCTCAGTCCTGTTTTGCCACTTGAAAACGCAGCTGCTGTTAAATAGGCACATTTGCTTTCTGCAGTGTTTGCAGATAAAAAGGGTGAATACATCTCAGAAATCCTTTGCATTTTCCTCTTGGCCACCTCCCTTCTCCCGTGATGCAGCGGAGCACGGGGAAGGGCTGTGCTGTAGCACTGCCCTGCATTTCTTCTCTCACAGAAGAGCCAAGTTACATCCTTGCTCAAAAAACACATGGGCTGGCCAGTGCTGAGACGCCTTTGGGGTTTGGGGGTTGCTTTTTATTTCTTCTTTATTTCTGGTTTTTTTTTCCTTGCTCTAGGCAAGGCAGCTGACAGGAAGATGACTGTTAACTTGACAAGATAAATCCCCTCGATCCACACAGCCTGTGAACAGGCTATTAAAATTATAATCTAATCCTTTATTAAGGGACTTGAACCCGCTCAGGAAAATGGACACAAGGAGCTTTTGAAATCGTTCTGCAGCCTCCACCCCATGTGATGTTAAATGGTTTCTCACCACAAAACCAGCCATAAGTGTGCTAATGAAATCTTAATTTTTGGTGTGGGTGCTTCACCCCTTGATGAATCTGTCATCTCTCTCTAATTACTGTGAAAGCAAAAAACAGCCTTTGCTTCCAAAGAATTAGGTGTTTTGCAAAATTCACTAAAATAGCACTGGAACCTGTTTTTTTTAAATTCTGACCTGTACAATGTGTATTAAGCAGAACTTGTGGCATCAGCTTTCTTTCAGGAACATCCTAAAATTATCTTGCTGTTTACGTATCATCAATTCTTTTGTTCCATCTGGGATGTGGATCTTTCTTAAGTACTGCAGGTATTGAACTGTGCTGTGTATTCATCACTTGCCAAATTTAATGTCAGCCTCTAAGTAGGAGGGTGCATGTTGTGCAGTGTGTTTTTGTTCTTTTGATATTAATGGATACCAATTTTTCAGAAATACTGATGCAAAAAAAATTCCAGGCCAAGGCTTGGTATGTGGGATTAAGAGTAAGCACTTCTCAGCGTTCCAAGGGGAAAATACACTTTTATCAGCAGAGGAGCAACAGAGCTGATAAGTTCTGTTCCTGGAGATGTGGTTTGTTGTGCCTCTGCTGCAATTTGCAGTTGCAGAACTAGTCAGGAACTCTTCATTCTGATCCAGGTCTGTTCCTGGCGGGATTTTTGCATCCAGGGTGTGCTGTGAGCTGTGCCCTCTGAAACCTAAGGGGGCTGAGTGCATTTAGTGTTTTATGTTGTCCTTGGGAGTTAGGAGTCGTTTTGGAGGTCTGGCAGATGGGGTTTGCTGTTCCATGTTTCCCCTGGTGGTCTGGGAGCTGCAGTAATGGAAGCAGCATTGCCCTGGGCTAGGGTACAGCTGGCTCTGGCCCTGGGGTAGATGGATGTGTCCAGCCCCATTAGGGGGGAGGTCAACTGGTCAGCTGCAGTTTAAACTGGGAGGGCCGAGCAGCCCTTGCTGCAGGAGGATCCTGTGGGGTTGTGCTGCTGGTGTGTCCAGTTCCCCAGGTTTGTGCAGGACTGACTGGAACTGCAGCCTCATAGGTGGTGGCAGGATGGAGGTGTCCCTGGACAGCTCCATTTCAAAGGGCTAAGCATAGATTTTTGTTGGAAAAGACTTTAAAGATCATTTTGTTCCACCCCCTGCCATGGGCAGGGACACTTCCACTATCCCAGGTTGCTCCAAGCCCCGTCTGACCTGGCCTTGGACACTTCCAGGGATGGGGCAGCCACAGCTTCTCTGGGCACCCTGTGCCAGGGCCTGCCCACCCTCACAGGGAAGAATTTCTTCCATAATCACAGATTAAAGTAACAATTTTTTATTTTTTTTTTAAGTTAAAAGCCACTTCTGCACATTTTTAGCCTTTAATGTGAGGTTTATGCCTTGTATGAGGAAAGGAGATAAGGTGATCTTGTTCAGCTGAGCTTAAAATAGATTTCCTGTCGTATAACTAAAAAGAAAAACCACCTTCAAGTACATCTTTTCCAGTAAGTAGCAATAAAGTGTGAGTGGTGGTTATCTACATTTTCAACAGCATTGCAAAAAGATGGTGTGAGAAGGAAAAAAATGAAATCTTAAAACTTTGGGCCCACACTTTGAGAGCACTGCTGGGGCAGCGAAGGAGCAGGGGGTGTTTGGTTGCCTGTGGAACGTGCCCAGGTGGTTTTCCAGCCAAGGAATATCACAATCTGAATACTTAGGGGGTAGTTAGACATTCCATACAGGCTCAGAAGAGCCATTCTTCAGCAGTTTTTATGGAGATAGATAGGCTGTAATTAACAGTCCATGGAAGCAGCCTGCTTGGGAAAGAAAAAGACATGTCCTGTAAAGTCTTAATTTTAACCATTGACTCACAGAATAATAAAAGGGAGGGAAGTATTGAGTTTTTTGCTTTCTGCACATTAAGATAACTTCAGTCTCCCAGGGAAACCTTATCTGGTGGTGGAGGAGGGGACTTCTCCCCAAGCTTCCCAGGCGTTGCTGCTGGACATGTGCAGGACTGTGAGATGGGGACTGGGAAGCTTAAAATAATTTCAGCATAGCTGCACACATGAAGCATATTTTAAATGTAGTTCCAGAGCACTCTTTAAAATACAGGATATTTTTCATGTTAAGAGCATTTGGGAAGAAATGTATGTGTTTTGGCAATACTGAAATTAGGATGAATAAAACAAAGCAGAGCCCTGTGCCTTGTGGGGCACTTGGGGCTCAGGGTTTCCCTCCTGCTCCACTGTGAGCACTTGCAGGGGAGCTGCTGGAGCAAACCACCTTTGGGTGCAGGAGAGCAGGGTGCCTGATGTTGTGTGTCATCCAATAGCTCCTGTTCTCAGCCTTCCTCCCTAGTAACCAACACCAAGGCTGTCCAAATGCATTCCAGGACGTTTGGCTGCTCTTTCTGAAAGTGCCAGGTAGGGTTTTGTCCCAGCGGACACGAAGCAGCAGCAGCTCAGCCCTGCAGGGACTGGCAGGACCTCGCTGCCATCGCTGCACATATGGCAGTGCCTGGCACTGAGAGGGAGTTCTCTCCTCACTGCTGACCCTGAGAGCTGTTTTCTCTGTGGTGCAGTGCAGAAACTCACCTGAGGCCTCACTGCGTCATTTGATCTCACTGATGCTCCTTTGAGTTTAGAGAACAGAAGCTGATGAGAGACAGAAGGACAATTTCAGTTTCTGGCTTGTCCTTGTGTTCTCAGCGAGCAGCAGCTTTGAATATTCTTGCTATAACCTCCAGACAGACATTAAAGAAACATATTGCGATTTATGCCCTTCTCAGAGTTACAGATAAGATCTAAATGGCACCATTTAGCTACTAGAGCCAGGATTTAAGTTGTGTTAATTCCAGCTGTTGGGCCAAAAACTCTGCAAGTGCTAGTATAATGTAAATATTTAATAGACTACTGCCATTTAAAAGATTAACAGCTCTTCAGAGGGGTGGAGCTGGGTCGCACTTCTCTGGTTTCCATCAAGTCAATGAATTTTAGTGCTGATCTCCCTGGAAAACTGATCCAAACCTCTTGGTTATACTCCGTAGACTGCAGGTTATTTGTGCTGCAGTTCCCCCATCACAGCCTTGCTTTTGGCTAAACCTGGGCCAGCCCCAAACGAGGACAATTCAGCCAAATTCACCTTCTTCTGTTCTCCCTGTGCTGCAAAAAAAAGCAGCATTGAGAGAACAGAAAGCTGCTGCAGCAGGAATTATCCCACTGACTCTTGGTATTCCTGTGATTTCCAGGAAGATGATGAGAAGATAATCCAGGAGATTCAGAAGGAGGCTGAAGAGGAGCAAAGGAAGAAGAATGGGGGTAAGTCCCAGTCTGCAGCTGTGCTTTGGGATCAGACTGAGGATAATGGGACAGCATAGGGTTCCTAACTGGATCTTCACTGCGTTCTGTTCTTCCTGGGAACCCATCTAGCTTTAAAGTGCTGTTGCCTGCAGACTTTAGCTGGGACTGTGGGCAGGCACAAGGCTTGTGTCCAGCTCTGGTGTGGCACCAGGTGTCGTGCATGCACAGACTTGTCTCCTCTCCACTTGACAAAGGGCAGCAAAACTTCTGTGCTGTGTCCTGGGGGGCACAGGGGCTGCCCCACATCCCTGGAGAAGGGAATATCCTCCATTTCTGGGGTGGCATTGATGAAAGGAGCCAGCCTGGAAAGCTCATGCTGTTCTCCGTGGCACTGGGAGTAAGGAAAGGGCACACAGGGATGCTGTGGGGGAGCAGCAGGCTCTGGAATGTGCTGGGGATGGAGGAGGCAGAAGGCAAATATCAGACAATGGTGCCCAGGGAGTTCTGTTTGTGGGGTGACAGGTTCTTTGCTCTCCTCCCTCTGCAGAGAACAGCTTCAAGCGCATTGGCCCTCCCGTGGAAAAGCCCGTGGAGAAGATCCAGAGAATTGAAGTCATCCCCAGACCTGTTCCTCAGAACTTCCACCAACCCCGGATGGCCCCGTACCCCTTCGTGCACCCCCCCTTCCCCCTCCCTCCTGTCCGGCCCATGTACAACAACATCCCCCTCAACATCGGCCCCATCCCCGCTCCCTACGTGCCCCCGTTGCCCAACATGAGGGTGAACTTTGATTTTCCCCAGATCAATGTGCAGCTGGAGCCCAACTTGCCTATGCACTTTGGCCCTCAGCCCCGGCACCGGTTCTGACCTGGTTCCAATAGCACTTGGAGGGTCATTGCAGGGCAAAGCCACCCCATAACATCACCCTCTTCCTGCTCCAGCCCCTCTGGTTTTGTCCAGCAGCCAGAGGACTCAGTGTCCCTGCACTGCACCCTCTCTAGGGCTTCTCCAAACCTTTGCAATCCAACATTTCAACCTGTGCTGCAACAGGGCTTGGTGCTGCATTTCCAAGGGGTGGATTTCCACCCTGTGTTGGGCATCCAGATGTTTTTGTTTTTTTTGACAAAGCCTGTTCAGGCAGCTGTTGGGAGGGAAAGTGAGACTTTGTGGAGCACGGGGATACAGCTGTTCCTCAGGGACTTTCCAAAAGTCCTGCTGCCTTCCTGCTAGCCAGAGCAGCTGCTGCACAGTCAAGTGAGTCTTGGGAGAAGGGAGGAGAGACTTGGCATTCGAGTCAGAACTTCAGGAACAAGGTAACAGGAGGTGGCTGCCCTGGCCTTCTACCTCTGGAGAGGCAGAGGGCTGGGGTTCCCGTGTTCTCCAGCATCCCTGGACCCTGCTGGCACCTCCCAGCAGAAATAAATTGTTCAAAACCAAGTTAGTCTTGTGTTTTTAGCATTCCTCACTCTGCAAATGGAGTGAGGGGCTGCAGCAGCCATGCCATTGCTGAGATCTCAGTGAGGAGCCCAGAGCCATCTTCTGTTTGGGGGTGTTAGCAAGTGGCAGGAGATTTGGGGACCCAAATCCTTGGCAAGACTAAACTTTCCCCCTTTGAAGGGCTCAGTTTTTTCCCCCAGAGGTGGGTGCTCCTCAGCTTCCAAAACGTGGCCTTTGCTTTGCTGTTCTCCTCTGGCATCCCAAACCTCCTCCAGCTTCTGGCTGCAGTACTCAGGCAGCTGAGGAACCACCTGGAGCTGAAGCTGTGCCCTTTATTGCTAAAACTGCCTGGGAAGCACCCAGGCAGAAGTGTAGGCAGTACTGGGTGCTGCAGCAGGAAAATTGGGAAAGATTCCCATAGCTGTGTATGCAAACACAGTGACCCAGGAGCCCCTGGGCCTGAACCCCCACAACCCAACAGGCAGCTGTAGCCTTGTGCTGCAGGAAGCTGGCTGCTTCCACAGCACTAAATAACTTCTGAAAGTGTGTATTTCAGCTTAATTTGCTTTAGAAAAGCATGTTAAAGTTAAACCTGAGTATTGCTGGGTTTAGGAAGTGAGGGAAAACTTCCTTGTGAGAAGGGGGGGCTGCAGTGCCGGGCCGTGGGAGCAGGGTGGTGGCACAAAGCCTTTTCCCCACAGCCCTTGGCTGTGCTGGCTGGTACAGGGCCCCTTATAGAAAAGAAAATGGTTGGAGTGGAAAAAAACCTCTTCCTAAGAATGTTGGGCTGGCTTTTAGCAGCCCAGTTGTTCTGTTGTTCTGCAAAGGGTTTGTTCTGGCCTTCATCCTGTTCTGCCCTGCTGGGAACCCTCTGGGTGCATTTCTCCTCCTGTTATTCCCTCCCCACCCCAAGCATCCAAGTGTTTTGTGGTTTTAATTGTTTTTTTCAGGTAAAACTCCTTGTCTCCACCTCACAGCTCCTGCCAACCCCTCCCATGCTGCTCTCTGTACCTCCGGCATTCCCCCGGGCGTGCAGGGAGTGCTGGGCACAGGGTGCCCTTGGGACCGCTCCTGGACAGGAGCCTGGGACAGCATCTGGGGACTGTTGTCTCCAGGAAAGTCTCCCAGAGGGGATTTCCATGCCTTTTGGAGCTCTGGCAGCAATATTTCTGACTGCCTATGGGTCAGACATACCCTGTGGGTGCTCCACTCATCTCCTCCACACCGTGGTCTCTCTGGCATTACCAACCAACTGCTATTCCCTTTGCTGCTGGAATTTTCTTTTTTAAATTAATTTATTTTGGGGGGCTGCAGGAGCTTTCTCACTGCTGCTCAGCTGGGTTTCAGCCAGGTTTAAATGCTGCCTTGCATGGAGTGATTCCCTGGCAGCCAGGAGCAGCGTGTCCCCACAGGATTTGGGGAGGCAGGGAGGGCTGTCACAGCCTCAGCAGGTGGTGAGAACACAGAGCTGGGTCAGGAGAAGCAGGGGTGGCTTCCCCTATTGAAAGGTAAGCCTGTTGGTGTTATAGCTGAGGTTCTCTGGGCTCAGGGGCTGGTTTGGGTGAGCCCTCCAGGCTCCCTGAGGCGTTTCCCCCTTGCCCAGAGGGAGGGAAGGGGGCAGCAGCTGGGGCACAGCTCAGCTGCTGAACCCATGGCCCAAACTGAGGGAAATACAATGGTGATCCAGCAAAACATGGCAATCTGTTTTTTAGGGATGTGTGGGCATGGAGAACTGAGCCTTGGCAGAGGGGAGTGCAGAGGTGGAGCAAGGGGGGCTGGAGAAGCATCAGGCAGAGGTGGCAAGGGGAGGTTGGAGACTGATCCATCCTGGTCACAGTCCTGGAGGATGTAGGGGAAGAGGGGACTGTGATTCCCATGTCCCCTGCCAAAGCCAAGAGCTTATTTGTCTCCATGAGAGCAAATCAGTGGCTGGTCTGTGCTGTGCAGGTGCACCATGCCCAGGGATGGGCTCCCAGCACTGCTCCTCTCCCCAAGGAAACACCCACTGCACCAAAACATTTGCAGCCAAAGCTCAGGGTGGCTCCTCCCCTCCAACCCCAGAGACCTCGAGCTGTGGTTTCTGAATCTCTGTTGGTTTATTAAAAGGAAGAAAAAAGCCCAAAACTTACTGCACAACCATCAGATCCAGGTCTCTCTCCTGCATCCCATTTCCCTTCCCACAGTCCTTGGAACCACTTGTTAAAAGGTTTTAGAGGTCAAAAGGCAGCGAGGAAGTTGCTGTGCCCAGGCTGATCCCATAACAGGTACTTCTTATGGCTAATTGCAGTGTCCCATTTACTTGCCTTAAAGGTGGAGAGAGAAACTTAGTATTTGCACTTAGCAAAACGTTATATTAAAAGAAAAAAATGTAAAGATGTGCATGTTCTGCAACTTTGTATAACAATAGCTGAAAATAAATAGGTGGTTTATTAAAAAAAAAAAAGAAAAAGGAAAAAAAACCCAAAAATATTTTTCTTTACATTCTGGTAGTAAACAGTTCTAATATTATGTGTGTAAAAAGTTCCTGTATTATATTGTAATTTGAATTTTTGTAAATAAATTTGTGCCCTCAGGCTTTTACCTCTGTGCTTCTGTTACAGCTGAAACATCGTCCTCCCATCCTGCCTGTGCCAGCCTGGTGCTGGGCTAATGCCAGGGAGTGGGGCCAGACCCCAGCCTGTGCCAGTGAAAACTCCACAGGTCGCAAGGCAAAACCCATTCGACACTCCTGGAACAGCTTAATACGTTCCACGTGCTCCTGAGGAAAAACTGGATGGGGTAGAAAATGGTTTCCAGTCGCTTCTGTAAATGGAAACCAGGGTGGGGGGTTTCCCCTCCTGCACAAGTGATGGTAAATGTTGGTAAATGCAGAATCTGGCCTTAAGGGGGAAAAAGGAAACTTGTGTTGGCAGCTGGGGGAGAGGGGAAGGGTGAGAGTCCTTCCTGCAGCTCCAGAGCCCCTTCCCTGTGCGGGCACCCACTGGCAGAGCTGGCAAGGCTGCCCTGTGCCCAGGCTGGGTGTCAGATGGGTGTGCTCGTGGACACACGGGTGTCACAGTGAGGCAAGTGGAGCTGCTCAGCATTTCCTGTGCTGCCCTGATTCCTCCCTGTTTATAGTCAGGAATGAACGTCCTTCCTTCCTTTGGCCCTTGCAGTGCTCAAAGCCTCATCTGATGGCAAAGGTCCCCCAACAATGAGTGTCTGGGGGGAGCTGAGCAACCTCCCCCTTTCCCAAACTGCTTTTTCCAAACCAGCTTTACATTTTTAAGGCCACACAGGAGCTGCAGTGTGTCTGTGCCCTGCAGGTGCCCAGCCAGGCTGGGCTGCTCTCAGTGCAGGTGCTGGAGTTGGCCCCAATCCCCCTGTAAGCACGTGCTGCTCCTTCTCTGCACAGCCCAAACTGGAGTTGGCCCCACCATCACACCTGAGCGGGTTGGTTGAGTTTCATGGCTGGTTTCCAGATTCTGGAGGGCTGGAGGCACATCCCTGACATCCAGGCTCCTCAGGCAGGGCATGTGGGCTGGGCCGGGCTTCCCACCTCCTCCCCAACTTGGTTCTTTATCTTCCCCTTTGTATCAGGAGCCCAGGGGGCTGATTGCTGACCCCAAACCAGTACCCCATTGCTCTACCCTCCAGGCTGGGCCATCGTATAGAGGTGAAACACTTCAGTCAGGAGGAGAAAAAGCTCCTTGGGGATGTGGTTTTGTTCCTGGCTGGGAGGGCAGGAGATCTGGGTTGCTGGTGCTTCCCCCTGACCTATTCCTGTGCCACCCATCCCCAAACATGCCCATGGCATGAAGCTCAGTGGCTTCAGGCTGTTCTGAGCATCTCCAGAGGTGACCCAGCCTCCTGCTGGCTTTGGCTTTACACCTGCTCCACAAAGATCATCCTGTTGGTCACCATTCCCTTCCCACCACCAACTCAGCCCTCTAGAACCAGCTCAATGTTTGTCAGGCATTTTGGCCCCCAAAGACTTCACCACCCCAAATCTCCACGGGCTCATGCCTCTCATTTAAAGGCCATTGCAGCCCTGACAGACCACACACCAGTTTGAATCCGAATGCAGGTTTTATTTTTTAATTTCATCTTTCTCCATTTGAAGCTATTCTTTTTTAAGTTATACAAATGGCACTTACAAAAAAAATAATAATAATAGAAAAAAAAAAACGAACAAACCCAAAACTTAAATTTTCAGAGTGAGATGTTTTCAGAGAGTCACGACACCCGATAAGAGGAAACAGGAGAGATGTTGACCTAGTGTCACACGGGAGAAGCCGGAGCGGGAATTACGTGGTTCAAACTGCAACAGGGACGGGGAGGAGGCAACACGGGGTGGGGGTGAAGGCCAGCGAAAGTATGTCAAGTCACAGGGTCACGCAGGGCTTCATCAAGACACTTGGTCCTTCAAGGGGCAGTGTGGTGCCAGGGGGGCACGGGCAGCCCCTGGATGTGAGCGCAGAGCCGAGGTAGAGTCCCAGCCGGGATCCCCTGCGCCGGCGAGGGATCCCAGCTCGGAGTTGTCCCCCGGGCAGGGGACGGTCGCTCGCTCTCCCAGCTGGGTTTAGCACCAAGCTCCTACGGAGGGAGTCCCTCCTCATGGCTTTAAGGCTGATGAGCCCCTGCCTGGCCTCCGGCAGAGGGACCGGCCCTGGTTTGGCACGGCAGCGATGCCGCGAGCACCCTTGGCGTGGGCTGGGGCCAGTGCTCCCTCCCAGAGGGGGCCCACGCAGGAAAAGGCTCCTTGGTGTGTTTGCAGGGAGCAGATACTGGCCCTGGGAAGGCCCCAAAGGATAAAGTGCCTTTCAACACCCTAAGGAACACGCAGCATCACCCATTACAGACAGCGTTAAACTCTAATGCAGACCTAGTACAGACAACAGCTGGTCACACAGTGCCATGGAGAGCATATATAAATAGAGACTAACAAAAATACTGTTTTGGTCTTTTTTTCTTTTTCCTTTTCCAGTAGGGTTGCAATTCATGAGAGCCCAGCCCAGGTGCCCCGGGGGTGGTGGGACCAGGAGCTGCCCCATCGGGGGAGCCTGCAGGAAGGAGCAGGCGCTTCCTAATTCAGCACTAGGTGTTCAGTGATTCGCTTCACTGTTCCAGTATTTTACGAGAGAGAAGAAAAACAACAATGAAGGTACTGAGCAAATACCACTGTGCAAAGTTTGCTAAGGAACTTTTCTATTCTGTAAACCAAAATCTGCAGTTTATGCATCCAGCCACCGCCCCGGGGAGGTCACGTCGGCCAGCCGGGCTCCTGCTGGGACCCAGGACCACGGGAGGTGGGCTGGATGAACCCCCACCCCGGCACGGGCTGGCTCTGTGTCCCCCCACACCCTCCCCTCCGGGCACAGGAGCAGGGCCAGCCTCAGGGCAGGCACCTGCCAGGCTGGACCCACTGTCAGAGTCTGGGATGCTCCTCCAGAGCCAGAATCACGAGGAGGGGCGGAGGGACACGAGGAGCACAGGGCTCTATGAGATGAAAGGCTGAGGCTTTCCAGACAGGATCACCCTAAAGAATCATTTCCAGGTGGATGGGGAGGGGGCAGCTTGCTGGCCCTTCCGCAGGGATGTGTGCCAGCACACACCAGCCCCGTCCCCAGGGATGCTGTGATATGTAAGGTCACCTCTTACAGCTCAGCTGGGGATGGACCTGCCCCGAAAACCAGGAGGGGAGAGAAAGCTGCCAGGGCAACCAGGAAGGGCCGGCTGAGCCCAGCACCATCACTCTGCCCCTGGGTGGAGCAGGGCAGGACAGGACGGATGCTCCAGGAGACACTGAGCACAGGCTGAGGCAGTGCCAGTGCTGATACGGCAGAAGTGAGCTCAGAGGTGATCTTATTCCCTTTTTTCAGTCGAGGAGAGGATAATCAACTACCTAAGGTGATGCTCGGGGCCAGGAGGGGGATACGGCGGTTTCCAAGCCCAGCAAACCTGGAGGGAGACAGGGATGGGGGGATAGAGACAGACCCTTCTACAAAGCTATAGGCAGGCTGCCCCACCACTTTTCCAGTTCTTACAGGGATTTACGAAGACCCACCTCCCACATAACGCACCAACTCTACGGCAGGAGGGAAGGGCAAGCCAGTCTGAAAATCCTGTTACAGAGAGGAGAATTAGAACCCAAAGGAAAAGAGGACGGAGGAAGGGAAAGAAAAGTTGGCAACGGGAGGTACCCTAAAGTGCATTAATATTCCCAGAGGGTGGAGGCGTCAATGGCGTCAGCTGATGCCTTGAGGACCCCGGCGTGGTCCCCCTTCAGGTATTTGCCATTGATTTTGATGGCCACTTTGTTATAGTCGCAGAACTCAAAAAAGAAGTCCACGGGGGTGTCGCTGCTGCTGGTGACGGATGACTCGTTCCCCACCATCCAGTACTTCCCAGTGGTATCTGCAGGAGAGGGGACAAGGTGGCCTCGTGAGCCACCACGGGGACCCCAGTGGCCGTCACCCTCCCCGGCCCACAGCCACCCCCGGGGACTCACCCTTGATGTTGTAGGCGCCGTCGTTGAACTCCAGCTGGAAGACGTCGTAGGAGGAGCGGTTGGAGTCGAGGGTGCCGGTCACCTTCCGGCACCCGATGAAGCCGTGCTCGCCACGCAGGACGATGATGGGCCTGTTGATCAGCTTCATCACAAAATGCTCCGTCTCACCTGGGCCAAGAGGAGAGGGGCTGTGAGAGCGGCCCAGACCCCCCGGCTGGCAGGCAGCAGTGAGGAGGAGGGGCTGTGCCCCCCACCCATTTCTCACCCTCCCCATGTCCCCCCATCCCATGTGGAACAGTCACCAAGAAAACTTATTGCCTGCATCCCTGAGCATCACTTGGAAGAAGAGCCTGGCTCAGGGAGGGGGCTTTTTTCACCCTCTGCTGCCCCAGTGCGGGGTGGGGGTCCCCAAGGGGGTCCCTTACCCGCTGTCTCCATGGAGGCTGCCAGCTGCCCGTTCTTCTTTGCTGTCACGTACTTGCCATTGGCAGCTTTCAGGGTGATGCGCTTGTCGCACCACTCGATGTCGAAGTAGCAGCTCGCGTTCCTGTGAGGCAGAGGGGGCAGTCAGGGGGATGTGACAGACAGGGACCCTGCCAGTGCCACCCCCCTGGCCTGGAAAGGGCCACGGCTCGATCAGGACACCCTGATTCGATCTCTTATTGCAGGATGAACCACGCTGTGGTGTGGCCATCCCGCTGGGAAGCCCTTGCCCCACAGGCAGGAGGCAGGCAGGCAGCCAAATGTGTTTTTGGGGTTTCCGCCTGGCTCTCAGGGTTGAACTGCAGGGAAAAGCATTTCGACAGCCCCAGCCAGCCGGGAAGGATTGCGTGACCCGAGGGACTTCCCGAGCATCGTGGGCGGCAAGCCCCAACCCATCCCTGGCTTCCTGGGGAATGCACTGCCTTTGCTGGGAAGTGTTTCGGGGTGAGCACCGAGACTGAAAAATCCCCCTTGGATTCCCTTGGGAGACGCAGAGGGTTCCCTGAAGGCCAGGCTGGGGACAGGGGCTCACTTTGTGGAGGCGGTGGACTGGATGCCCCCGTTGGAGGTGAGGGTCCAGTACTTCCCAGTGTAGGTCCGGAAGGCGCATTTCTTGGTGTCCTTGTTGATTTCCAGCTGGTAGGTCTCCTGGTCGCCCTCCTCGTCCTGGTTGGCCGAGAGGTCCATCCCTAAGGAGCAGAGGCAGATGAAGGTGGGGGTGCCAGGGAGGGGGGGACCACAACCCATCTCCAGCAGGTTTGGGTTGGGGACAAGGCCAGTAAACCCAACTGAGAGGGGCTCCTGCTCCCTGGGTGGGCTTTGGTGACTCCCTGATCCTCACACAGATCTCCCCTCTGCCATTTTGGGTTCAAATCCAGGTTTTTATTCGGCTGCCTGGTGTTACAGCCATAAGTGAGGGCTGGGCTGAGCTGAGGCAGCCGTGAGCTTTCACTCCTGACTCTCCAGCTCCATTATGACGAAGGAAAGACCAGTGTAGATATTTCATATGGAAAAGGGCTGTAGTTTTTCCCAAAGGTGACAGCCAAGTTATTCAACCCATTAGCAGAGGCCACTGCAGCACGCATGAATCCCAGCTCGTGGCATGTTTAAGGACCGTGGCACCATTTTTCATCCACAAGTTGTCACAGCCCACTGGGGCTGTGAGGTGTGCAGGGACAGGAGGCTTGGGAAAGCCCTGGGGCAGCCAAGCCTTTCCCTGACTCCCCAAAACCATTGGCACCAGCCTGTTCCCCGGCTCTGCCAGCCAGGATGACCCATCCCTGCACCGAAGGGATCAGAGACAGCATTTCCCTGGCAGAGGTGGATGCAGCCAGTCCTGGGGCAACCACCAGGCCCAGGGGCCACGTGCACATCCAGCCCAGGCACTGAGCCCAAGGAAACCTGCTTAGTCAGGGCTAGTGGGGCCAAATCTACTCCAGAGCTCTCCAGCTTGGTGGCTTCCTGCCTAAAACCATTTTGGGCATGCAAATCACAAGCCATAGCCTGGAGCCAAGCCAAGAGGCCAAGTGCCATGCTGGATTTCAGGGAAGGAGCTGGGGTGGGAAGCTCAGCCTTGCTGCTCCCTGCCTACCTACAGCTGGGATGGGGGGAAATGGGTCCAGTACCACCAGTGGAACATGGATCTGTAACCAGTCAGAGGAGCCCAGGGATGGCAATACAGACTGTGCTTTAGTGGAACCAGGAATTTTCCAGAGCAGAAGCACCGAGCAGGTGCTGACCCACCTGGGGAGGGACTATCTACCTCCCCACACCAGCCACAGAAGTGCCTTCCCCCAGGTCCTCCAGACACAGCTCCCTGGGGCTCCCCACTGCCCATCTGCATCCCCATGCAGGCACCCAGGAGCATCCTCTGCTTTGCATATCGGTCTCCCACCTTTCCCAAGCTTTGAAGGCTTTGCTTTGTTGGCCATAATCTTATGTCCCATATCCAAACTGGCCTACAGCTGCCACCCTACTCACAGCATCCCCTCTCTCGCCAGGCATCCTCCAGCACCTTCTGCAGCACCTATTCCTGGAAGTGTTCCAGGTCAGGTTGGACAGGGCTTGGAGCAACCTGGTCTACTGGAAGGTGTCCCTGCCCGTGGTCCCTCCCAACCCAACCATTCTGTGATTCCATGAGGCTCCTGACAGACACAGAGCCACGCTGGTGCTTTGCTCCCCGGGTATCTGGGCAGCACAGGGGGCAGTGGGTGCTGCATGGCCACCATCCCCAGCCCCACTGGCCACGTCCTTGGCTCACAGAGGCTGTTCCACATTCGCCTCCTCCCGGAGCTGCCAGGGGCTGAGCCGGCGGTTGTGGAAACATTTGGTTTTGATTCTGCATCCCGGCGTCAGGCAGCTCCAGCCCCAATCCAGAGCCATAAAATGGAGAGAGGGGCTCGCTGGGGCTCATGGAGTGACTGGGCTGTGGGAGGGGACGCTGGGGATGCTGCCCAACACTCAAGGCTGGCAGCACCCCTGAGCCCCCCAAACCTCTGAGAGCTGTCCATGTGGTTTGTGGGGGTGGTGCTTCACATCACTGCACATTTTGGGGAAGAACTCACTGCCCTGCAGGGATCATGCTAGGGAGAGAGCCAGGGGGATGCTGTGTGCCACAGTGCAGGATCAGATGGGCTGGAGACAGGACAGGGAGTGCCAGGAGCCTCCAAACAACATCCCCTCTCCCCAGAGACCCCCCACCATGGAGCACAGAGCACCCACCACCTTCCCCCACCCCACTCTTGTGCCATTGCCAGTGTTCCCCTGCCATTTCCCACACTCACTGCTGTGCTGAGGTTTGGCTTTCCCTGTTTCCTGGATGGGCCCAGCAGCAGGAGGGTCTCCCACCGCCCCCTCCCCAAAAGCAGCGCAGGATTGGGTTACACCAACTCAGCAGAAAGGAATGCAGCTACGGCTGGGGCAGGAGGAGGCTTCAAAGGGCTGGGACTGAGCTGGAGCGGGAGGGTTGGGGGCTGAGCTGGGTGGGATGGGGGAAACTGGAGGAAACACAGTCTGTGAGGAGGCAGGACCCACTGAGATGTCCCCGTGGTGGAGGACAGGCTGTCCCCCAGCCACCCCCCTGCTGTGGCAGCCCAGGGCTGTGGCAGGGAGCCGTGTCCCTCCGCTCTCCCGCAGCGCCCGGCCCAGCCGCTCCCACTGCAATCATGGATTAATTAACGCTCCTGGTAAATTTACAGTCTGGAGCTGGCACCGCTCTGCCTGACCTTGACGAAGCTGCTAATTACAGCTGGAGGCGGGAGGGGGGTGAGCACACGGCGGTTCTTTGGGAGGTAAGTCTGCACTCCCCAAAATTCCTGGCGTGGGATGTCCTCCGGCTCCGTCTGTAACACGGGTTTGCTACAGGGATCCTGGGGAGGATGCAGAGGCTGGAGGTGGGAGGGCTGAGGCATGCGTATCCCCAGGGCTCTCTAATGCCAAGTCCCTGGGCTCGAGGTCCTTGGAGAGACAGGGAAGAGCAATGGGGTGAGCCAGCACTGGAGCAGGAAAGGGCTCCCCAAGTCCTCAGCTGCCAAGCTTTCCAGCTGCTGGCAAGCCTGTGGTTTTGAAGGATTGATGCTGGAGCCCTCGCTGCTCTCCAGCCCAAGATGTGGATGTGCAGAATTCAGAGCACATACACACCTTCCCATACCTCCCAGACATGTGAGCTTCTCCACCTAAAGCAGCAGAGTTTGCTGTAGCTGTGTCGACCTTCACACCACGGTGGGTTGCAGACTCAGTGTGGGGACATTTATGGCACGTAGAAAACTTTCCCTCTACACTCAACTCGCACAGAAGGTCTCCTGTGAGCCATCCTGGCATGGCAGTGAGACTCAGTAGCATGCACTTCATGGAGAGGAGCACCTTTCCCATTCTCCAACTCCCCTTTGGTTATGTCTGAAAAAACCCAAGCCTGGCTCCCTGCACGGGAGCACTGGCAGTATCCCACAGAGCCCCCAGGCCCTCAGGACAGCAGGGCAGGATTTTGGGTCCTCATGTCCCAGCAGTCTGCATTGGGATGCTGCACCAGTGCTGCTGGCACAGGTCAGGTCTGGGCTCCCTGTGGGGCTCTGGCACACTCCACCCCACACTTGTGCTTTGAGATTCATCCTGCCCCCTCCCTGCCCTTGGGCCGGGCTTACACTGCACCCCTACAGAAATCCAGACAGATTTTTGTCTAAAAGCAACAGCCTGGAGCGACAGGGATTGGCAGCAACTCTGCTGGGGGTGCAGCTCTGCAAGGGGGGGGTCACGGGTGGGGGCAAAACATGAATTTCCTGAAAAACCCACCCCTCCTTCCCTGTGGATTTCCTGTGGCTTTGTGGTATCCCCCAAGTGTCAACAGGTCACCTGGCATCTCCTGATGGAAATCTGCATCTGAGGCTGCATGTCCCGTGCCCTGGAGCCACATCTCCCTGCCTTGCCATGGCACTGAGATGAACTGGGGGGTAAATCCAGCCCACCCCACGCCGGGAGGGCTCCTGGCTCTGGAGCAGAGCTCCCCATCGCCAAGACAGCGTGCCCAGGCGTGCTCCCATCACCTCTCTGTTCACTCACCCCCCTCCCCAAACCCCTTTTTCCTGGAATTCCTCACTCCCAAGCCAGCCCACCCTCTCCCCCATGCGGGTGGGGGACAGAGGCACACCTCAGCCGGGTGGGGGGCTGGCAGGGTCCCAGCAGGGAGGATGCCAGTGCTCTGCCCTGGGGACCCTCGCGCCCACAAAGAGCCCTTTGTTGCCGCAGCCAGGCTAGAAAGGAGCCATTGAGCGGGGAGGAGGCTGCTCGCTGCCAGCAGCACCCCGGCTGTGCTCCGTTTGAGGGGCAGTGGGGAGATGGGGACTCTCATGGAGCCCAGGGATCCCATCCTTCCGGGGCTGGAGGCAGGAGGAAGGTGCCAGGGACATCCCCAGCCCCAGGGCTGGAGGAGAGGCAGGGATGGCACCCACCCCTTCCTGCCCCAGGACTGTTTGTGTCGTGGTCCCCAGCGCCCTGTGTGCAGGGGATGGTGACACCAGCCATCCCCAGGACAGGGAGGAGACTCCAAGCCAGGCGCTGACTTGGCACTGGTGGGACAACACTGTCCCAAAGTTGGATCCCCGCCAAGGGAGACACAGAAGGCCCGTGGGGTGGAGGGGTCAGCCACTGCCGGCCCTGCTCCCTCCCTCACTCCAGGCACCAACAAGCAGCCTTTTCCCACGAGGCTGTGCTGAGCTGTAGTCGCTCCCTGCCCGCATCCCACATCCCACCTCCCCCATCCCCGGTGGCCAAGGGCGCATCTGCCAACAGCAGGGCAGCTTATCAGCTCGGCGGGGGAAAGGGCTGTCTGGAACCGCTTCCTCCGACGGCTGCTTCTCGGCTGCCTTCTTCGTAACCTTGGGACAAGGCACTTTCCCAACGGGAGGAGGGAAAGAGCGAGCCCCAGAGAGCGGCAGCTCCCAGCCCTTCGCTGCCACCGGGAAGGACAAACCGGGTGGGAACGGCTTCTCTGGCCAAACCGGACCCGAGCGAGGATGTGCAGCCCCAGTGCAGCCCTTCCCGCTGTATTGGGCTTGGAAAGGGGCCGGCCACAGCCCCGAGCCCCCTGTTGCTGGGGAGATTTGTGGGCCCCCTCCTTTCCTTCTCTCGCCATCCTTTGCAAATCACACAAAGCCGGCGGGTGGGCCAGCAGCGTTCCCACCCGCTCCGTGGGCTCCCCCACCAGCACGGGGTGCCCCCACCGCCGCCTCCCCGCCCCTCACATCTCCCCCCACATCTGGTTTCCCCATCTCTGGTGACAAAGGGCTGCAGCTGCCCTTCCCCCACGGCGCTGCGGCAGCCTCCCGCCATCGCCATCCTCCTCCTCCTCCTCTTCCCCAAATCCCTCTGCCTGGCAAAACAATCCCCACTGCCCACCTCGGCGGATTTTATTATCTATTTTTAAGGGGCTGCTTTGCAGCGCCAGGATTCGCCCTCGGAGAGGAGGAAGGCACGGAGCTCCTGCACAGAGCTGCGCGGGCACGGACCAGCGCTGAGCTCTTAACCTCGAAATCTTACATATACACAAGGGGGGGGGGGGGGGGATAAAAAAAAAT
>JAWWEW010000033.1:12972407-12987466 GCA_035583185.1 Anabacerthia variegaticeps | reverse complement strand
GTGCCTCAGCATGCATGATCCCATGTGCAGCATGCATGATCCCATGTGCACTGTGCCTCAGCATGCATGATCACATGTGCAGCATGCATGATCCCATGTGCACTGTGCCTCAGCATGCATGATCCCATGTGCAGCTTGGGTGATCACATGTGCAGCTTGGGTGATCCCATGTGCACTGTGCACCTTGGCATGCATGATCACACGTGCAGCTTGGGCGATCCTGTGAGATTTTTCTCATGATCCCATGTGCACTGTGCCTCAGCATGCATGATCCCATGTGCAGCATGCATGATCCCATATGCACTGTGCCTCAGCATGCATGATCCCATGTGCAGCATGGGTGATCCCATGTGCACTGTGCCTCTTGGCGTGCATGATCACATATACAGCATGGGTGATCCCATGTGCACTCTGCACCTTGGCATGCATGATCCCATGTGCAGCATGGGTGATCCCATGTGCACTCTGCCTCAGCATGCATGATCCCATGTGCAGCATGCACGATCCCATGGGCACTGTGCACCTTGGCATGCATGATCGCATACATATTATGGATGATCCCATGTGCACTGTGCATCTTTGCGGTGCTGGATCCCGCGTGCCCGGGGCGCGCATCCCGGGGCGCGCACCCCGCCCGGCGCGCAGAGCGCATCCCAACAGCGCCACCCAGCAGCGCGCCCGCGCCCTGCAGAGGGATGGGCGGGCGGCTCCCGGGAATCCTCCCCGGCTCCGGCCACATGGAGCCGAACAAAGCGCCGAGGGAGCGGCCCCGGGGGCTTGTGCCGCTCCGGCGCCACGGGAGCGCTGCTGGTGCCCTCCTGGGATGCTCTCTCCGGGAGCAGGGCGCTTCCTCCTGGGCATCGCTTGTGAGCACAAGCCAGAGCTTTGTGTGGTAGCGGGTGCTGCAGGATTTGAGCTCAGGGTGGGAACGAGCATCACGGCGCAGGGAAATGGGTGCCCCAGTGCCACCAGTCCCTGCCAGTGAAGCCACAGGCTCTGTGGTGCTCACCGCAGACTCCAACTTGTCCGCTCAGGCTGGTTCATCTCACACTGTGATTTGACAAAGCTATGGTGTAACTGTTCACTCCATCACAGCCTGATCCACATCGTGGTACCCAGAGGCTGTGGGTCCCCCAAACCCCCACCCCACATGATGCTCTCAGCATCATCCCCCGTGCTGCTCCCTGTGGCTTGGGAGGCGCCTGGCGCCTGCACGGAGCTCATCACCTTTCACCAAAGCATGTGGGGAAACTGCAAGTACTACAAAGTACCCCAGAGCAGCCCTGGCCACCCCTCAGGGCCCCCTTGACCCCTGGGATACTGCACACCCTATGGCCCGAGCCTTTGTTGCTGTGAGACGTCACCAGTGCTGTGAGATGTCACCGGAACATTCCCAGTCTTTTATTGCTGGGGTGAATCATGTAACTGGGGCAGCCAGGCTGTCTGCAAAACCCTCATGACAGCTGGTACCAGCTGAGCGTGACCTCTTCAGGAGTATTTTGAAGTGTTTGCCCCGTCGTGCAGTGGGGATGCCACCACCCTGATTCCCTTCCTTGGTCGGGGGAAGGCTCCAAACCCCATAGCACTGCTGTCTCCCCCTGGAGAGGGGACAGGGATGTGTGGGTGATACAGCCACCCAGACCAACATCCAGGCTGTCTCCTGGGGCAATGGGAGAAAATGCCACTTCCTCACACCCCGGGGTGTTTGCTCCTCGTTAGGTAATCCCAGGTAAATGTGACACACATGGACAATCCGGCAGGGACGAGCTGAGCAGTGGTAGCACAGCAGGGCCCTGGTCACTTCTCTCAGGCTCCTTGAAGTACCCCAGGGCAGAGCAGGTGATCAGTTCTGCTTCCTCTCTGGGGAAATCAAGGCAGAGGCGGAGCTGGAGGGAGTGACACGAGGGAGACTTGGGGATGCCCCATGTCCCACTCTGGGCATGGCTGGGGAAGGATGGGCCACTTGTGGGGTCACCCTTGGAGCCATCCTGCCACCAGGATGGGCCCAGCATCCAGTCCCTGTGCCCTGGAGGGGCCAGAGGTCCCTTATATTAATGATGGGCTCCGTGACACTTGTCCCACGGGCAGCAAGCAGGTTTCACCCACCAAAGCCCAGGTGCTTCAAGGTGCTCCCAGGCACATTCACCATTCCGTCCCTCCGGACCAAAACCTTGGCAGAAAGCGGTATTTTGGCACCTGACCAACAACGGTGCCAAACTTTCTGCTTTTGCCCCGGGGTGTGCATTTCCCGCCTGGATCTTGTGTGGGACCAGGGCAGCATCTCCCAGAGCCCAGCGTGTCCATGCCTGGAGCTCTCCACATGGTGCTGGCCGAGGCAGAGCCGCTCCGCCCTGTCCCCCCCGCGCAGAGGGGAGCGCGGGGAGGAAATCGCTGCTGACGGAGCTGCGAGCGCTGCCGGACTGGGGATGACTAAGTTTGGCAGTACTACCTGCTGGCTGTTTTTCCTTTTATGGAGGATTCGAGCGAGCCGCTGGAGCAATTCTCCGAGAGAACCCGAAGGGATCCACCCTGACCTTGGGGATGGGCACTGCCGGCGTGGGGAAAGGCTGGCTGGGGAGCAGGGTGGGTGCTGAGACGTCGGGGCGGTGCGCGGCTGGTGGAGGCGGGGATGGACCCCCTCGCCCATCCGGATGGGGCACCCGAATGTTTTCACTTTCTATTTTAAGGAGCTGGACTCTGGCCCGGCCCGCAGTGCCAGCTGGGGCGCGTGGCTGCTGGCACCTTCTCTGCCTTTGAGGCCACCTCTGCATCCCACATCCATCCCAGCATGGCTTTTCCACAGGCTGGGGGTACCACAGGCCCTGAGGGAAGGGTAGAGGGGATGCAAGGGGATGTGTCTCTGCAGGGGACACCTCACTGGAAGGGGACACAGCAGCAGGACTGGGGCATTATCTGCTCAGGGACACGCTGCTGCAAGGGAACAGCACTGCAGGGAACACATTGCTGCAAAGGGACACTCCTCGGGGTGTGGGGGACACAGCTCTGTGGTGCTGAGATGGAAGTGGGGCAGTCCGGCCTTGGAAAGTCCCCAGCTGGTGAGAAATGCAGAGAAAGAGAAACAAAAATAGCACCTTCCCAGTGACCATGGTGGGGTGGCTTGCAGAGCCAGGGCCAGGCTTTGGCCAGGCTCCCTCAGCACCCAGGGCGGCCACCCCAGAGCCCCCAGCCCTGTCAGGGGCTGGGACTGGGCTCCTCAGCTGTGTCCTGCATTCTTGGCATTATTCTCCTTTTTTCTCCTCCTCCTCCACCCCGGGGACGGCTCTCAAACCTCTCCATTTATGGACAGGAGGTTAGGTCAAGTGGGAGGGTGAGGGGACGCCTGGGTCCCTGGGGAGGGACGAGGGTCCCACGTGCAGGGTGGGGGCCGTGGCCACCCCTGGAGGTCACAGCAGCAATGACATGAGGAAAGTTGAGGGTCACCTGGGCATTGCCCCAGGGATCCCCATCGTGATGCCCAGTGCCAGTGGGACCCCCACCCAGGGTGGTTTTTGGAGTCACCCTGTCCCCCAAGGATGCTGCAGCACCCTGAGCTGCTGCAAGCAGACAGGGAGAAAACAGCCCCTGCAGGTGGGGAGGGGACTTTCCTCTTGTTTTATGGTTTTGTTTTGAAGCCAAAAGCTGCCAGTTTGGGGATGAGGGTGCAGCAGCTGCACCCCACCCCGGAGGGAGGGAAGGCTGGATATGTCCCCAGCCCCAGGCCACCGAGGAGTCACTGGGGCAGGGTGAGATGACTATGAAGCCACTCCAGATGATGAAACATCCTGACTCATTCTAATCATTAATATTATTTAAAAAAAAAAATAAAAAGAAAAATAAAGAAGTGACTCAGGCAGCAGTACTCTGCCATTGGGTGGTGACGGAGCAGCTGCTTGGGGTTAGGTTTTTGGGGTGGATTTTCCCCCGGTCTCTAATAATACCTTGGGGTGTTGCTGACGGCAGTGAGCTGAGGGAGAGGTGAATACCTGAGGAAATGTGCTGCTGGGGACCCTCTCACCCTGCCATGCTTTAAAGGATGCTTTAAAGGGCAGCACATGAAAGCCCCTCCTCAGCCCTGGGATGTCCCCAGGTTGTCCCCTGGCTGGGGAAGACAGGGATGGGTAAGATGGATGAGCCTCAGCTGTTCTTTCAGGGTGTTAACCAGCCTTGCAGCCCCCCAGCAACATCCCTGTCCCCCCGGGCTGGGGGGCAGAGGGAGGAACCCCAGGGCCTCACTCCTGCACCTTGTGGGGGCCCATCGACCCCTCCCTGGCTCCAGCTGACTCAGCTGGACAGGATTCCCACAATTTCCGTCAGATGCTGCCTGGAGTAAATGGGGAAGAGGTTTCACAAGCCTTAGTAATTAATGCTAATTACAGAGCAGCGACATGGGAAACATTTCTTCCCCAGGTGTCCTTCCAAAAATGGCTTTGTGCAGGTGTGGCCCCATCCTTCGCTTGTCATTAGCACTGCTCCGCCTCGGAGAAGGCGAAACCTTCGAAGGCTGGGAGTGTGGGAACGGCGTGCGGGAGGACGGTCCCGGCTGCGGCTGCGGCTGCTGCCAGCTGGGTTTGGCCGGAGGGCAGGGCTCACACAACCCCGGGTCAGCACAGCCCATGGGGAAAAAAATACCCTCCGACCTCCTTGAGCAGCATGACTCCTCCTGGCAGCTGCTGGCAGAAAAAGCCATAGAGAAGGAGCTCAGGGTATTTTTTTAATTATTATTATTTATTTTTTTTTCCTATGGATTGGTTCTGCTGCCTGTATTGGAGGGACAATGAGGTGCTCCCAGAACCAGGAGCTCATGCTGAGAGGGGCTGAGCTTCTCTGAGGCTTTACAAAAGTTAGGCTGAAGGGGTTTAAAAACCCTTTTCAGCTTTATTTCTCCTCCTTGAGCTGCTCATGCTCAACTCCTCATGTGTGAAGTGTTACAAATAAAGTGGGGTTGAGGTGGGCTGGGATGGGCTGGAAAAAGCCTACCCAGCCTTAGAACATGTCCTTGACCACCCCCAGTGCTTGGGCTGCAGGGAATCTCTGCTTTCCTTGGTCTGGTTGGAGAAGTTACAGGAGATACAACTGGACAAAGCGCAGAGGAAGGGACCACCTTGTCCTCCATGGCCACGGTGACTGATGGCAGAAATCCTAGGCTGGAATGTCAGCAGCAGAGATGTGGGATAGAAGTGAGGAAACCCTTTCCATGCAAACTGCGGGGTCCCCATCCTTGGACCTATGTGATTTCTGTGAAAGATTGAGCAATGGGAAGCAGCTTGGAGGTGACCCAGTGATGACAACTGATGGTGGCAGCATCACCTTTAATGGTGACAATCAGCTACCCTGGATGGTTGTAGAGTTGACTGCTCTGCTGGTCTCCCACAGCCCCATTTTGGTGTTTAAGATTGGGCTCAGAATTATGGGATTTATATCTCCACCCAAGCATGTTTGTGTCCTATTTAACTTAGAACTTTTGGAGCAGAGGGAGATGAAGGGGCTGGTGCTTCTGTTTGATGAAGAAGATCATATCCCATGCTGAAAACATATCTTACTTATTTTGGGGGTGGAAATAATGTCAAAAGACTTGGATGAAGCTCACAGAAGAGGAAATCAGACAGGATTAAATCCACCTAGAGCCAGTTTCCACGTCATTTCCATACTACTTCTCCCAGTCCAGGGGCTGTGGCTGCTGTGACTCCCCATCCCCTGGCCAGTTGGGGTGGGGACCCTGTGACAGTGCAGGGCTGGCAGGCAAAGCCTCATTCCCACTGGGCTGGCGAGCTGGGAAACCGGTCTTGGCACAGGAGAAAGCCACCTCCTCCGCAGGCTCAATGGGAGCTGTGACTGTCTGCAGGGTTTTTAAATAATCGTGACTTCTCTGAGATGATTCCTTTTTGATGTGTGCAGACTTCTCCCTCTGACTTTCCCTTTGCAGTTTTCCCTTGCAGCAAGGGGAGTTGCTGAGCGTATCCCAATGGATGGGTCTTCTCCCACTGCTCAGTCCTCGCTGCTGTCTGGAGGCGAGGAGGGAAAGGGCCACACCAAACCCAGTGCTCCTGTGTACAAGCCAATTCCCCCAAGGACAGTTGCTTTAATGAGATGCCACAGCTAACGAGTCTGCTGGCAGAGTGCTCATGGAGAAACGTGCTGGGAAATGGTAACGCAGCAAATCTCAGCATTGGGATCTTGCAGCTTTCCAGGCTCTGTCCCATCCCAGGGAATCCATGGGAGCAGCTGGGTGAAGGACTTTGTTCTCCACCCCAGCATCAGCCAGGAGTGGCTCGCTGACAGCCCACTGCCTTCTCACTATCAGGATGTGATCGGGCCAAGTGTAGGAAATAAATTCATCCCCAAAAAGTGGGATGGCCAATAAACCAGCCAAAGCAAACACTGGGGGATCCCAATATGCCAGGCAGCAGTGCAGGGTTCATTAAGTGGGATTGGTGATTTATGGGAAGAAATTCATGATTCTGGTGGGCTCACCCTGCATGGCAAGGTGAGAACATCAACCTTGCTGGGGCCCTTAGGCTGCCAGGAGATCCAAGGCTCTCCTTTATGGCAGCTGAGCTTGAAAAAGAGCTGAATCTCAAAATCCCCAGGACATGAGTGAGCATCCAAGCTCCTTTTCATCCCAGTACTTGGAGACTTGGAGAGCTCAGAAATGTTCTCACTGCTGAGCATGGAGTTCTCTTGGAAGCAGTTTGTGCCCTGAAATCTGCTGGGAGTTAACATGTAAAACTAACAATGGGGGGGTCAGGGGAGTTGGGGCATGGGGGGGGCTCTGTCCTTTGTTGTTCCTTGAGCTGATGCACAAGGGAGTGGAAATATGGAGGCCTCTTCCCTCTCTATGCCTGTCCCAGGAACAGGGATGCAGCATGATCAGGGGGTGCAGGATGACCCAGGGGACCCATCCCCTTCATCCCCAGCACTCGGACAGGGCAGAGGAGGGAGTGGATAATTTCTAAGGTATACTCCGGGTGAATTTAGGGTTTACAAAGCGATGAGGGGAGGACAGAGGGCCTCAGCTGCTCTCTGGTTTCCGGTTTCCGCTGCCTTTCTCCAGCTGGTTACCGCAGACAGGCCCAGGTTTTGCCATTTAAGGCTGATTTCCCCAGCCTGGGCTGTGCTGAGAGCGGCCGGGGAGGTCTGTCCCTCGGCCACTCACAGTTAATTAAAATGTGTGCCCAGAGAGGGGTGGGTGCTCGGGGTGAGGAAGAGGAACTCTCACCATCTCAACCTCTCTTTGTCCCATGTCTTCTTTCACCTGACCTCCACTGCAGAGGAAAAACCCAAGGGAAGGGGTCTGGGTTCATCTGTGGAGTGAGGTACCTGATGTAGGATGGGCAGGAGAAAACCTTTCCTGGTCCCAGAGGCTGCAGGTTCTGGGCAGGAGACTCTGATCCTGCAGGGCTGGGTGAGAAGCCCCCCTGCCCACTGAGCCAGCCCTGAGCGAGGGACCCAAGCCAAGCAATGCCATGGTGAAGCAGGGACACCCTTTGTCCTGCCAGGCTGCTGCCAGGACTGAGCCCAGGCTGTGCCAGCCCATACTCTGGGCTTCCTCATTCCCACCACCACAGCTGGTGGCTTTGCCTTCCTCTTGCTTGTTCCCATCCCCCTCAGGCTCTTGCAAAACAAGAACAAGGGCTCCCAGAGAGTGAAAGGTGCTGTCCAGCCATCTCACAGCCTTGGGTAGTGGGCTTGGAACCAAGGGGGCTCCTGCAAAGCCCCCATAGGAAAATCACTCCCTGTTTTTTCTGCATGCTGACTTGCCTCTTCATTGGGCTGAGAAACTAGAGACAGTGGCCACTCTTCATGTCTGTCTAAACCCCACTGTGGTGCTGGTGGCTCCTGTGTGCTGGCTTGGCTTCCTCTGCTGCTCCATTCTCCAGCAGTGGAGCAGCTCTGGAAGCCACATCTGCAACTCCACATGGCACTGGCATGGGGAAGGGAAGAGAGCAGGACTGTGTAAGTCTTAACCCTGTTTATCATTAAAGGCTGGAGGATGGAGAGATGTGTTCACAGACCACCCTGCGCATGCCAGCACGGGGTGCCTTGAGGACACCTGGGCCAGGACGAGCAGGGAAACCCCAGGGCTGTGCCATTGCTTTAGTGAGTGCCACCTGTGAGTACTCGAGGTTCTAATGGGATTTAAGTGCATTTTTCAAATATTCTCACAGCTGATAACACCTCCACCAGCCCAGAGGGGCTCGATGCTTGCCCAGTCACACATCACCTGCATGGGACAGCAGAGTGGGCACCCAAGGGTGGCACAGGGACCAGGAGAGAGCGGAGTGCTGCCGTCCTTCTCCTGACAACTCACAAATCCCTTCACATTTTTTCCTTCCAGATTTTCACCCCATAGCCCAGGCTGTGGCGGGACGAAGATCAATGTGTCCTGGCTAGTCCCAGGTTAATGCTGATGACAAGGGAGCAAGGTACCTTAATGTGTCAGGGGAGTGACAGCCAGCACATGGCACCCAGGGCTTTTGTTTGCCTTTCTCTTGAGATCTTATCACCTGCCGGCAGGAATGTGTGAAATGAGCCAAACAAAGCACACGTGAAAATACTGTCTCAGGGAGCGGGAGGGATAGAAACTTCGGGGGCAATGGGCAGGAAGGGCAATGAAATGCAGCAGGGCTTTGTGCCTCTGCACCTGGCCTTTTTGGTGGTTTCCTCCTGTCCCCAGTCTGTGTGTGAGTGGCCTCAGGATGGTATCAGAGGGATGGATGATATTGTTGCAAGCTTAATGGCTCGCCCCTGGGTTTGCTTGCCAGTTTTGGTGTAAGTTGAACCAGAAGGGCTGGTTGGGAGCAGCATCACCCTGCAGAGCACACAGGCTCTCTCTTTCCCTCAGTGCCAGCCCATCATAAGCCCCACTGTTATCCCAGCCATAGGGACCAGAAACAAGCCTGCTTGCCTGGCACCTGGTGAAAACCACCTGACCCTCCTCCCATGCACCTGCTCCCCAAGGTGGGCACAGATGGATTGCCACTGGGTTCCTATTCTGGTGGGTGCTGTGAAAGGGCTGAGTGCTGTGTAAGGGCTGAATCACCCCTGTGGGTTTATCTGAACCTGGAGGAGCGTGGGCAGTGGTTGGGGCATTGACTAGAGGAGGTCCCACTCCTCCATTGTGTCTCCCTGCCTGGGGTGAGCCGCTTGCGTCACAGCTCGGAACCAGCTGTGCAAACAGAGCCGGGGGCCAGCCCGGGCAGGGACGGGGCTGGGACAGGGCCCAGAGCAGCTCCTGCATCCCTCCTTCTAGGAATGGGCAAACCCTGCCTCGCCCGCCTGTTCCCTGAGCATCCCTGTACTCGCAGGAGGAGGAGTGGGTGCAGTTTTGGGGTCACTGGTGGGGTGGGAGTCCCTGTCTTCAGGTGCACCCACAGCAGCACAGTGGTCTCAGATCCTTGTGGCCTCTACTGCTGGAGATAAAAGGGGATTAGGCCCCAAATCTAAATCAGAATTGCCTGCAGAGTCACAATTCTTTATATTACTTGGCACGGGAGACCCACCCTGAATAGGAGGTAATGGGCATCCCCATGCTCCGTGTCTCTGTTTCTCACACAGAAAACAAAGACAGCACTATTCCTTCCCTCTCCGAGGTGGAGAGGTCACCTCTGCCAAAGACTCGAAGCCCCCAGATGGAAATTGCCATTAGCCCAGCAGAGATCAAAGCAAATTTCCCAGCGTGCTTGGGTAGCCCAGGATCTGTTTCATTTCCTAGGTATGGTAGAGTGGAAAACTCCATCCAGCTGCTGCCCTGCGACCAAGAAAAATCAATTCTCAAAGTAATTAAGCAGCAGTTGAAAATGCACCGTATGGCTTGGCAGAGCACCATGTGACACCTGTGGGAGCCTTTTGTCAGGACAGGTAAAGGAACATCAGGAGCATCTTTTAGGGAAAGACCCCCCCGGAGCTGCATCACAGCAGAGGGGTTATTCAATGGCATTTGGGTGATAATGTGGGTGGGGTGAGCTGGGCCAAAAGGCTGAGACTTGCAGAAAAAAAAACAGGGAGAATCAGCTTTTTCTCTTCCGCTTCTGTTTTTAGCTGGAGGAAATATCCCCCCAAAGCTGATACCAGGTCTGGCTGGAGGGGAGGGCTGCTCCACTGCTCTCCAGCCCTGCAGGGAAGCTCCAGCATAGGATTTAGCTTCCACCTGTCCTATTGCTGTGGAAGAGGTGGACTGCAGAGGTGGCCAGGGTGGCTGGGAGGGCTGTGTCTGGGAGCCCGGCCGGCATCGCCCCAGGAGCTGACTGTGCCGGTGTAATCGTGCTGTGCTGGGGAATGACCTTGGGCCGAAAACAATCCAACGCTTGGGCCTCGCAGGCTTTTGCTATCAAGGTCAACCAAGACAGCCCCGGCAGCACATTTAACCGGTGGGGGAAGGGAGGGCTTTGCTCTGCTCTGGCCGAGCCAGCACAGCCTGGGGAGGGTGGTACGGCTGTGAGACACCAGGATGGAGCTGGGCAGAGGGTCCCAGCCCAGGCACCAGCTGATGGATGCTGACCTGGCTGCCTAAAAGGCTGGGAATGAAGCCCTGGCCTCCTGCTGCCTGTGTGGGCTGGGGAACCCCGGGGCCAGCATCGGGATCTGGAAGTGTTGGCACAGGCATTGAAGGCACGGGACATGGAGAGACAAGGCTGGGAAAAAAATCACTGCTCAGGGCTCCAACCCTTCCTATTATCAAGGATAGCAGGCTGTAAAAACCAGGCACGTGTCCCCTGCCATCACCTCGGCTACCTGGGCAGGGCTGTGCCCTTTCCAGCAGCCTCAGCAAAACCTGGCGCAGGTTGTCTATCTATGCCTTGAAAATGGAAAACAGTGAATTTATACAGTTTTCCAGCATGATACAATGTAATGATTTTCCTTCCTTGTGGATGGGAGGGACGTACCATTAGCCCATCCATGCAGATCAGGGGAGAACAGCCCTTGCACATGGAGGTCTGCAGAGGGAGAGGCTGTTGTCTCTCTCTGATAAAGGCACTGATAGATCAGAGAGCTCTTGAGGATCAATACAAAGGAGCAGGAACCTCGGGGAGGGATGTATGAGAGTGGAGAGTGATGCTTAAAGGGGGAGAAGAGAGTCTGCAGCTCGTCAGGGATGAGCTGGCATCGGGGATGCAACGCAACGAGCCAGGAAAATGTCAGGGGCTGTTTTGCTTCAGGTTTTAATGCCGAATATGTTCCCATAAAGGGAGAGGTGGGGGCTGCAGTGAGGCCCCCAAACATCTCCAAAGGGGGAGATGGGCCTGGGGTTCCTGCTTAGATTTTACCTCCTGCAAATTCCCGTTACAGCTGATGTTGCAAGGAGAAAATGGAAAGAGGAAGGTGCTGAGATGGTCCCTGTGCCTGTGAAACTGGGGATGTGGTAAGCACCTTTCCTTCTTCCCCTTGGGGAGCGGGAAGGGAAAGACAGCGCTCCAAAAAAACTCCATGATTTTTGTGTGAGGGTGATTTGAAGAGACTGGGGTGGTTTCAGAAGTTTCCACCTCTCTTCTCATTGTGACAACAGCAGGAGGGAGAGAAGAGAGGCCCAAGCGCATGGCAGGGTCAGTGATGGAGGAGCTGCCACTGAAGGGGATATGCAGAAATCCAAGCCAATTCCAAAACCCACCAGGATTATTTCCCCCCCTTGACCCTTCCCTCCCCAAAAATGTGGCAGATGCCATTCCTGCACGGGCAAAGGGCTTCTGCTCTAGGGGAAGGGCTGGAAGACGCAAGGGACAAGCAGAGCTCACATGTTGTCCCACAATTGCAGGAATTCAAGCCCAGCCGTATCAGCCGGTGAAGGGCAGGAGGATCCTCCCCTGGATAGTTTTGTCCAGAGCTGGTGTGAGCCAAGCACCAAGGACAAGCAGGAAGAAGTGAAGCAAAACAGGGAAACTTGGGAGCCTGTGGTGTCTGCCCATGGGTAACACGACGGCTGGGAAGCTTTTTGCTCAATTCCCCTTTCTGTCCCCTCAGCTCTTGCAACACCCCAGGAGGGATGGGAGGAGAGCCCCAGCCACGGTCAGGGAGTCAGCCTGGTCCATCACACTGTGCATGATCTGGGTGGTGAACACGGTGACGGTCTGGTGGCTTCGCTGTCACAGTGTCTCCAGCCTGGGAGGAAGCGGTGGCACCGGCTGTGTGCTGGAGGCCACATCCTGCCATCTCCACTGAGGCCGGAGCTCAAGCTGCCCCAAAAGCCAGGACACAACATGGCCTGTCCTACTGCCCTCCGGATGCTGGCGGATTGATTGCTTTCTGATTCAGTCTGATAACCAAGAGACTCTAATTGCCCGGTAATTCGCTCCCCGCCTAATGGGCTCTATCCCATTGTGGCTCCCCAGCCCGGCTCCACCCAACCAGCTCACCAGGATGCAGCCGAGTACAGCATCCCATCCCTCTGATGTACGCCCTATTCAGCTGACCAAGACCCCCAGTGGGCCCTGATGGCCACCATACTCGACCCTGACCTCCTGCTAATGTTCCCCATCCCAACCCATACCCTAGTGCTATTGTTGGACTTTGCCCCACTTTATCAGCACGTTCATGACTGCACTTCACACCCTCAAGGGCCATCAGCTCTACCCATGCCTTGTGGCTCCCCTTATTTGACGTATAATCTTCTAATTAATAATCAGCCCTTTCAAAGTGGAGCACAAACATTAATTAATTCCCCGTGAGGTAGGTAATTAACAGCGATGACTCCCATTTTACTGCGAGGGAAGCTTCGATACAGAGATCTTGCACGATCCACCCGAGGTGGCAGAGGAATGACCGAGGAAACACAGATCTGCTCTGGCACGGCCCTGTAGGAACCCCTGCCTGGGTCCCCTTCCACTGTGGGGACAGTCCTTGTGTGCTGGGGTGTCTTTGCTCCATCACCGTGGCCATCTCCAGTATGGAAGGGATGGCGTGGTCCCAAGGTGGCCTGGCCCATCCATCACCACAGCCCCCTGAGGGATGAGGCATGTCGCTGAAACGGCCCAGAAGAGCCCACAGGTCTCCTGTCTCTCCACACCATCCCCTGTAAAGCATGAATCTGGGAGCAGCCATGGTGCTGGGTTTTGGGGCGCCTTCACCAGGACAAGCTGCTCCTGGGGAAGGAGATGCCCCCCCAAAGGAAAAGGACGGCTCTAATGTTTCTATGCGTGCCCAGTGTCCCATCAAGTCCCATCCCCCCAGGTAATTAGAAATCTCCATCTGAATAAGCTTTTGCAGGTTCCTCCTGCTGCTCTCCTCCTTTGTTTGTCCCACAGCAGGGAGCAACGAAAGGGGGGAATAATGCCTGGACCCCCCCTGAGCTAGACCCACACTGTCAGTTTGGGGAGGGAGCCCCATCCTCATCCTCACGATGATCTCTGCAGCTCCCTGGTGACAAAGAGCTTGCTGGTGTGGGCTGCCAGACCCTGATGGCAGGGCTGGCTGCCCCTCTATGATGCCGGACGAGGGATGTCCTGTGGAAAACAGGCACTTTTAGCTATTTTCCTCTGAAAATTTAATTTTTCCCCCCCCTGTCATTGCTGTCTCCAAACGGCTGAGATTACACACCCAAGGTCCCCATGCTGAAGTCTGCGCGCTTCCAACCGGCAACAGATTGCGAGTGGCTGCTGCTACTTTACTTACAGGGCTGCTTAATTAACTTGATTAATCAGCCTGTGTTCGCACAACACTCTGGAGACGCAAAGCCCTCTGGTCGCTGCTGCCTGCTGCTCTGCGGCCGCTGCCCTCGCCTTTATCCCTGACCGATATTGGACGGTCACAGCCAAGGAGGGAACTGCAGAAAGGCAGCCTGGGCCAGACCGGCCACGTTTCTCACTCCAGCAAGGTTTGGATCAGTGGACAAAAAAAAAATACTGCCTAAATCTGACCAAGCCACTGCTCCCCTGGTGTCCCCTGCCAGCTCGGGGCGGGATGGGGAGCAGCAACCAGGGCCCTCTGCTTGACCTGACACCCAAACTGGAGCCGGGGTGGCATTCCCTTCTCCCGGGTGCTGCTGCCACAGCAGACACACGGCCTTTACGGGCTCCCTGTGGCATCGGCAGCCTTCCTGGTTGCCCGGGTGGGTCCAAGGGCCGAAGGCCCGGCAGGAGCGGTGTCGCCACAGCCTGCTGACATCAGCAGCGAACTTGGCCCTGCAGCCCGCTCGGGGCCGGGGTCAGCGGGGCCGGCGCGGCCTGCGGGGTGCAGGTGACCGGCGCTCCACGTGGGCACGGACGGCACCCCAGGGCAGGACACGGCACCCCCTTCCCTTCCCTCTCCTCTGGGGTCTGTGTATGGGGGGGCTGCACCCACCCTGCTCCCGCACACCCGAGGGGGGCGAACGACCCAGGCCCCCCCTACTCCCCCCAACCCAATGGGCCTTTGTGCGACGCTCTGTGTGCGGGGGCCGCACACCGGGGCTGCACACCAGCGCCCCGCGAACCCCACCGCCACGAGCACGAAACACAAAACAACCCCATCCCACCCCAAAAAAAACCCACCCCACCCCACAAACCCACCTCGCCCCAGTAACCCACACTCAGCGCCCCCCGCCCCAATTCCCCCCCCTCCCCTCACGGCGGGGCGGGGCGTGGCGCGGCGGGAGGGGCGTGGCCGCGCTCGGGCCAATGGGAGCGGCGCGCTCCGAAAGTTTCCTTTTATGGCGAGGCGGCGGCGGCGGCGGCGCGCATAAAAGGCGCGCGCGGGCGGCGGGCGGGAGCCGCCGCGAGCCCCTGCCTGCCCTCAGCGCGCACGCGCGCCCCGCTCCCGCCCGCCCGCACGCCCTTCCTTCTCGCGCCCGCCCGCACCGGCCCCGGCCGCTCCGCTCCGCAAAGGTGAGCCTGCGGCATCGCGACAGCGCGGGCGTTATCGGCGATAATGATGATAATTATACATAACAACGAGGTGTTTTCGGTGTGGGGGGAGGGGGGTGTGGGGACGCTTTGCAGCCCTTTGTGCGGGCTGCCGTGTTTGAAGGGGTGCAGGCGCGGCTCACGGTTTAACGCCCGCCCGACCGGCCCGGGGGGGGGGGGGTCGCGCCCCGTGAATGCCGTGTGATGGAGGGGCTTATCCCGATCGGTCGGGGGGCAGCGGGCAGGGGG